>JAOTQR010087195.1:0-35010 GCA_025774065.1 Solanum ossicruentum
CGTGGTTGTAGGCGGGATTTGGTATTGGCCACAACCAAACAACATTCAAAATGAAAGGAAATAGATAATACATGAAAATACTCAATCAAATAAATGCAAAAAATCTGAGTTATTACAAGTCAACTCCTCATAGTTCCCACGACCTCAAGTTGTGGGTGGTTAGCTACTCATGACTAGGGCAAACTCACAAACAATGGTTGAAATAACGATGGTTTAGAGATAACAAATGAAAAATGAAGAACAAAACTACTTTGATGTTGAAACCACAAGCTTGGATTAATGGAAGTTGAATACAAGTGATTTTAAATCACCCAAAATGGGTCTTTAAAATTAAAATACTAAAATCTACCCTAAACCCTAGAAAAGTTCTCTAAGAATATTCAAAGTTGTTGTATAATCTGTGAAGTGTCTTTAACTATTTATACTATTTACAAAAAATCCTAAAAGTAAAATGGAAAATACAACTAGCAGCAGGTACAGTTCACAGTTACGACTCGTAGGGGGACCTACGAGTCGTAGTCAAGCTTTCTTAGTCAGCATTTGGCATTTTGGATTTGATTGCTACGATCCATTGCTATGAGTCATTGTCTGATCTATGACTCATAGTGTCTTATCAAAATCCCGAGTTACAGTCTTTGGTCCAAATTTTGGCAACACTATTCATGTCTATGAGGCCCATTTCCTATGAGTCGTAGTGAGACATACGACTCATATGTTAGCCTCGTATAGCTGACCTTCACTTTGTAAATTCATAATTTTTGAACAATGTTTCTTGCTACGAGGTCACACTACTACTCATAGTGTGGCTCATATGTCCTAAACTTTATCAAAATCTATAATTTTCTCCCAAAATCATGTCATTTGTATTTTCTGCAGGAACAACACAAAAACACATATAAATCATAAATGGTCTCATTAAGAACATGAAAAATCCTTTGTTTTAGGCATCAAATGTGTTGTATTTTGACAACGCATCAGCAGGCTATTTCAAACTCAGAGGATCAGAGCCATATATTAACTATTTCTACTATTCAGGACCATATTTTGGCAGTGGATTCCCATATCGATGCCTTCGATGATAGGATTCAGAAGAGATTTGCCGAGACCCAGCCTTCAGTTTTGTCAGCCTTAAAATCGGAGATCCAGTAGCTCTAGGCTGATATGGCAGCATCACTAGCGACACCTTTTACACTACTAGAGACGACTTTAATAGTTCCGGTGTCCGATTTATTTTCCTCTGTGGATCCTTCAATGACTTCCTTCAGGAAGAAACTGAATGAGGATATAAGAGAGAGTAAGGTACGTCTAAAGCTCTCAGAAGATGAGGAGTAGGATCTTGAGCGTGCATTAAAAGAGTCGAGGCGTGAGGCGGAGATTAGACGAGCTTGGAAGGAGGATCAGTTGAGAGGTATTGGCCCCTCCGGATAGAGCACCATTATAGAAGACACTACCTCGCAGGAGGGAGATGTCCATACACAGCTAGAGACGCATGCTCAGGCGCCCAGGTATGGCTTTTGTCCTCTTTATGTGTTTATTTTTCTTGATTTTGTGCACTAGGGACAACGCACATCTTTTCCAATGGGGGTGTGGGTAGTAATGGGCCTCGGTGTAGTCTGAGTAGCTTATGGTCCAAAACTATCCCAATATTTGATCCCAAGATTTTCTTGCTCGTGTTCTTTTTCCTCGCGGATATTGAATTTTTGTTGAACCAACACAGTTAGGATGTTTAGATAATATGTTTAGCACATAGTACTAATATATATGACATATAATACAAATACTTATGACATATAACATATAGATAGAAACCATGCATGTTTAGGTGTTTGGCAATATCTGTTCTAATAAGTAAGGGACATTTGAGATGGGAAGCATGATCTATGAGTCTTGTGTTGATAATGTATGTTATGTCATGTAAGTGTGAGCTTATTTTGCTAGATTCATGTATTTTGTTCTAATTCAGAACTTGCCCTATTACTCTAAGTTATATTATGGATTAAATGGATCATGAAAGGATCTTAGACTTTTGTTCCTTAATTAGTCCACTTTAGCCTAAAATAACTAACCAAAATGATGATTTATCCCTTGTTCCACATATTTGAGCCTTACCTGTACCAATTCTTTCAAGACACCTAATTAGCATAGCCTTATCTAATGATAAACCTTGAAATTGGCCCTGGCCTTTCCTTGAGCTTTGTGAATCTTGACTGAGGCAAAAAACCTAGTTGAGGGTGGCTACAAAAAGTGGCCCTGGTTTGGAGGAGAGATATTGTGTACTTCAATACAGGCTAAAAACCTAAGTTGAAGGTGGTTGGTGTAAGTACAAAGCACAAAAATAAGGTAATGAGTTAGGAATGAGGGGAAACAGAAGAAAAATCATGTACCAGGTGCAAGAAAAATAAACAATGCCTTAGATATGAGCTAAAAAGCAAAATGAAGTGTTAAAACAAGGCAAAAGCTAAAAAATGAGAAAAAGCACCTTGAAAAGCTTTAAAAAGAAAGAGGGAGAAAAAGGTGAAAATAACATAGTTGGTGAGGTGAAAGTGATGAAAAATGTAGTTTCAAAGAGGGCCTTTAGTCACTATTTTTCAAAAAATGCCATACCGAATCCCCTTGAGACTACGTTACAAGCCTAGAAAGTCCTAAAGTGATCTTAGTCCAATTGGTTGAAGGTCTGAATCATGAGTATGGGGGAAAACCTATGGTATTAGTCATTATGCATGAATTTCTTTTGGAAGAGTGAGTATTTTTCCACATTCCCAAAGTTAAATTTGAAATCATCATTGAGTGTCAAAAATGAGATTTGTTTCTATGAGGGAACTTGCACTGAATTGTTAGCATTTGACTTGTTCAGTAATTATGGACTGTTGATATTCCCTTTCTTGTCATAGTTGTGTTGTCAGATGTACCATTTTGCACTGGTTTGCTAAATAGCTGTCTGATCTTATTTTGAAAACCTGATTTGGGTATCTGAGTTTGAATTGTATGTGATATATGCCATTGAGTTGAGGTATGTGTGTTACTATATTGTCTATATAGATTGAGTCATCTCTTGAGGACAAACAACAATTTTAAGTTGAGGGTGTTGATGTGCTGTCAAAATACAACACTTTTGATGCTCAAAATTTAGGATCTTTTGTGTTCTCAATGCGACATTTATGGTTTTTATGTGTTTTTGTGTTTTGTTTTCTAGGAAAGCAGGTTGGTTATAACTTGGGGAAAAATTGCAGAAGTTTTCTGGTTTTTAGTGATTTAAGAGACCCTCTATGAGTCGTAGAGCATTCTACAAGTCGTAGAGGTAGTTTTGTGATAAATTTCAATGAAGGATGAAATATAAAGGTCAGCTATACGAGACCTCTATATGAGTCATAGAGCATTCTACGAGTCGTGTAGATGGGTTTTGTGAAGATTTTCAGTGAAGGACAATATGATGTAGTTGAAGTATACATGTGAGAGCAATACGAGTCATCGATCAATCTACGACTCGTGAAGTGAAGTCATAGAAGAGTAGTCTAGAATCCTTGGAGCTGATTACGATACCCCCACTATGACTCATAAATCACACTACAAGTTGTAGAGAGCTTTTGTGGTGTGCACCGACTAGTTTTTCTATTTTTAGGACTTAATTGTAATTACTATAAATAGTACTTTTAGGTTATTATACATGAAAGGACATCATTATTTAGTATTTTTGGGTTTGTACTTGGTGAACAGGATCATGGTAAGGACGTAGTGAGTGAAGTAGCTAGAGAGCCACAGAAGTTTAAGCCCGTCCCTAGGCCTCCTCCTCCTTTCCCTTAAAGAATCAAAAAAAGGAAGGAGGAGGGAAAGTTCAAGCACTTTCTCTCCATGCTTAAGCAACATTCTATCAATATCCCTCTTATTGAGGCTTTGGGAAAAATGTCGGGCTATACAAAGTATATGAAGGACTTAATCACCAAGAAACACTCTGTGAGTCAGGAGCTTTATCAAGAGCTTCTATATTGCAGTGTTGTAACTACGACATCCTTAGCCAGAAATGTGAAGATACAGGTGCTTTTACGTGCCAGGTGATGTGGTGTTCACAAAGGAACTATTTGATTTAGGTGCAAGTATCAATTTGATGCCCCTTGCGATCTACAAGAAGCTTGGATTGGGAGCTCCTACTCCAACTAGTATGCGGTTGTTGATGGTGGATAGAATGGTGAAGAAACCAGTGGGGGATACTCTACAAAATGTTGATAAAGGGTGAAAAATTTATATTTCCCGCAGATTTTGTGATCCTTGATTGTGAAGACGATTTTGAAGTTCCTAGTATCTTGGGACAACCCTTTTTAGCCACTGGTCACACCTTGGTGGATATGGAGAAGGGCCAACTCAAGTTCAGATTTGGGAAGGATGAGGTCATGTTCAATAATGTGTGAGTAATCCAGAAAAGACACTAATATGAGGGTGGTTTCTGTTACCGAGATTGTTGATGATGCTGAGCTAGAAGTACAACTTGAGGTAACATTAGGTGTTGACACTTTGGAGGCGGTTTTGATAAATTTCTATGGTGATGGTATCCTATACTTTGAGGAGATAATAATTGTTGTAGGGGTGTCTTATGGTCCTAGGAGCCAAACTAAACTAGAGCTGGATTTTTGGAATAGGGAGTCACCACCCACCAGGCCTTCTATCGAAGACCCACTGGTATTAAAATTTAAGGCTCTTCCTACACACCTAAAATATGCTTTTTTGGGAGACAACAACACCTTGCCAGTCATAATAGCTGCAGATTTGAATGATGAGCAAGCAGATGCTCTTGCAATGGTGCTCAAACAATTCAAAAAGGCCATCGGATGGACAATTGCAGACATTATTCGTATCCCTCTCGGTGTATGTACACACAAAATCCAATTGGTCAAGGACTACAAGCTAAGCATTGAACATCAAAGGCGCATAAACCCTCCTATGCAAGAGTCATGCATAAAGAGATCATTAAATGGTTGGATGTAGAAGTAATCTACCCGATTGCCGATAGTGAATGGGTGAGCCCGGTGTAGTGTGTACCGAAGAAAAGGGATATTATAGTGGTACCTAATACCAATTATGAGTTGATCCCAATGCAGCTAGTCATAAGGGGGAGGGTTTGCATGGATTATAGAAAGCTCAATGCCTCGACAGAGAAGGATCAATTTCCTACGCCATTCTTGGATGAGATGCTAGACAGACTAGCTCAAAAAAGGTGGTACTATTTTCTCAATGGGTATTCAGGCTATAATCAGATCATCATTGCTCCAGAGGATCAAGAGAAAACCACATTCACATATCCCTATGGCACCTTCACATTCAAGAGGATGTCATTCGGGGTTGTATAATGCCCCAACAATATTTTAGAGATGCATGATGTCAATTTTCTCAAACATGGTGGAAAACACTATTGAGGTCTTCATGGATGACTTTAGTGTGGTTCGGAACTCATTTGAGGATTTCTTGGAGAACCTACATGATGTGTTACAAAGATAAGTAGAAAGTCATCTTGTACTACATGGGGAAACATGACACTTCATGGCGAAAGAGAGTATTGTGGTAGGGTAAAGGTTATTTGGAAAAGCATTGAGGTCGAAAGAGCTAAAGTGGAGGTGATTGAGAAGCTTCCATTAACCATCTCAGTAAAGGGTGTAAGACGTTTCTTGGGGCATGCAGGATTCTATCAAAGGTTCATAAAAGACTTCTCTAAAATTTCACAGCCATATATTATGGCATTAAGGCCCCAAATACTGCTTAGACGAATTACACCATTATAGAACCGGTGTTACTGGCTTTGGTCTTTGCATTCAAAAAGTTCAAGTCATATGTATTGGGGGCCAAAGTAGTGGTGCATACAGACCACTCAACAATTAAATATTTGATGGCTAAGAAGGATGCAAAACCAATGTTGATGAGATGGGTGCTTCTCTTGCAAGAGTTTAACTTTGATATCATTGACAGAAAAGGAATAGAAAATCAAGTTGCAGATCACCTCTCCAGATTGGAAAATGGAGCAATGATGAAATTTGATGATGGATTGGAGGTAAATGATTCTTTTCCTAATGACAGAGTGTGTTGGCTGTATCTCATGATCTAATACCTTGGTTTGCAAATTTCGAACTACTTGGTGAGCGATATCGTGCCACCCGACCTAAAGACACATCAATGTCAGAAGTTTATGCCTGATGTGAGGAAGTTCTTCTGGGATGACCCATACTTGTTTCGAGTATATGTTGATGGGATTATTTGATTTTTTATTCCTGAGGTTGAGATGATATGCATACTTGAGGCATGACACTCGTCATTGGAGGGTGGACATCATAGTGGGAGTCCAACAACCCACAAAATTTTATAATGTGGGTATTGTTGGTGGACTATTCGCCAAGATGCCCACAATTACACCAAAGCTTGTGACAGGTGCCAAAGAGAAAGTGGGGTTTCCCGCAAGCATGAGCTCCCACTAAACCCCATTATGGTGATTGAGTTACTTGATGTATGGGGGATAGATTTCATGGGACCATTTGTTAGCTCACATGGAAACAAGTACATCTTAGTTTCTGTGGATCATGTGTCAAAGTAGGTGGAGTCGTAGCTCTACCTAACATTGAGAATAAAAGTGTCACAACATTTCTGAAAAAGAACATTTTCTCAAGGATTGGCACCCATCGGGCAATCATGAGTGATGGAGGTTCTCAATTCTGCAATAGGCTTTTTAAAGCTCTACTGGAGAAGTATGGAGTGAAATATAGAGTGGCGACACCTTATCATCCACAGACGAGCAGGTGGAGGTGTCTAATAGGAAAATCAAATAGATTCTATCCATAACTGTGAATGCAAACTGGACAGATTGTTGCGGAAGATGTCAATCTTTTGATATGCTGTCAAAATACAACTCTTTTGATACTTAAAACTTAGAATTTTATATGTTCTCAATGCAACATTTATGATGTTTACATGTTTTTATGTTTAGTTTTGTAGGAAAACAGGTTGGTAATAACTTAGGGAAAAATTGCAGAATTTTTCTGTTGTTTGGTAATTTATGAGACACTCTATGAGTTGCAGAGCATTCTACAAGTCGTAAAGGTAGTTTCATAAAAAATTCCTATGAAGGATGAAATCTGAAGGTCAGCTATATGAGACCTCTACATGAGTCGTAGAGTAATCTACGAGTCATATAATGGTTTTGGTGAAGAATTCTAGTGAACGACAATGTGATGCAGTTGAAGTATACGAGAGAGTAATAAAAGTCATGAATCAGTCTACGACTCATAAATTAAGGTCATTGAAAAGCAGTCCAAAATCCCAAGAACTGACTACAAGACCCCGACTATGACTCGTAAATCACATTATGAGTCATACAGAGCTTTCGTAGAGTCCACCGACCAATTTTTCTATTTTTTAAGAACTTAATTGTAATTACTATAAATAGTACTTTTAGGTTTTTGTATAAGAAGAGGATGTCATTATAAAGTACTTTTAGGGTTTGTACTTGGAGAACTCAATACTTGATTTCTCCATGGCTATGGATGTGACAGGAGATATTGTTCTTCCACCACTACCATCAGACATAAAGTTCATAGTATCTAGTGGGTTACTTCAGATGCTGCAGAACCATCGGTTATTTGTGTCTTACCTAGAGGATCCATATAGCCACTTGGCCAATGTGACATTTTTTTGTAAGAGTGTTATGGGGACAGAAAATCTGTCTATAGATGCTGCGGGACTTTGTGCCTTCCCATTGTGTCTCACAGGCAATGCTACATTATGGCTTTTTGACCTCCCGCAGAGTTTAATAACTAGTTGGGTAGATTCACGATGACCGTTTTGGAGAGGTACTTCCCTAGATCGAAGAAGCTCAAACTGAAGGACCAGATCAAAAATTTTGAGCAACTTCGTGGTGATTTGATAAGTACTACTTGGGAGTGATTTACTAAATGTATGAGGATCATCCCTGACCACAAGATAGTTTATGATGCCTTAGTGGAGATCTTTTACCATGCCCTTAATTAGAGTAGTTAAGCATGTGCTAACACATTCATGGGGGATGTTTCTAGATTAATCATTTGCAAGGATTATTGAGCATATGGGGAAAGTTGTCAAGACAAATTGTGCATAGGGTCCACGGGATAGAGCTTTCATGAAGAGTTCATGTGCTGTTAGTGTGGGTTCATAGTAATCCAAAATTAATGAAGAGATTATGCAACAACTTGCTCAGCTTCGCACACTCATGGATGTGGTGATCAAGTAGAACCAAGAGAGAGCAAATCCAATGGTTTCAACAACCTCCATGTGCACCCATGTACGAGGAGCCATACTATAAGGAGGATACATGTTTTGTGAATGATCAAATGGGAGGTTTTTAGACCAACTCCCAAGGGTACAATCAAGATTATTAGCCCCAAGGTCAAGGAAACCAAGGTCTAAACTATGATAGAGGTGGATCTTTCAGAGACAACCAATATTGTTACTATGATAGGAGCAGGGGTCCAGATGTAGATTGGTGTCATAGATAATGCTTTAGAATGGTCCTTATTTGGCACTACACAACCCTTACATAGGTATAGGTAACTCCAGAATTGAGGAGATATTTGATCGCTTGTTGAAGAAGGCCGACAAACAAGATGAAACTCTAAAGGGCATGAAATCAGATATTTCAAGAATAAATCAGAAAATAGAGTCTCATTCTATGGCTATCAAACAGCTTGAGCAACAATTTGGTCAAGTGTCAGGTCAGTTGAATCAGCGTCAGAAGGGTACATTTCCTAGCAACATGGTGCAAAATCTAAGGATGAGGGGCAATGTATGGCAGTTACTATTAAAGGTGGTAAGAGTACTATTTATCCTCCAATGCAGTTGATGAGGAAGATGTTCGTGAGGAGATGGTTACAACAAAGGATGTAGGTGAAGGAGAGGGTTGTGGTAAGGATAGGGTGAGTGAAGTAGCTAAAGCGTCATAGATGTTTAAGTTCATCCCTAGGCCTCCTCCCCCTTTCCCTTAAAGAATAAAAAAGAGGGAAGAGGAAGGCAAATTCAAGCACTTTCTCTCCATGCTTAAGCAACCATCTATCAACACCTTTCTCATTGAGGTTTTGGAGAAAATGCCAGGCTTTGCCAAGTATATGAAGGACTTGATTACCAGGAAGTGCACTGTGAGTCAGGAGCTTTCTCAAGAGCTTCAACATTGCAGTGTTATCACTACAAAGTCCTTAGGCGAGAAGCGTTTAGATTAAGGTGATTTCACCATACCTTTCACTATAGGAGATGTAGAGTTCGCAATGTGAGTTAGGTGCAAGTATAAATTTGAGACCCTTTGCAGTCTACAAGAAGCTTGGATTGGGAGCCCCACTCCATCTAATATGCGGTTGTTGATGGTGGATAGAACGGTGAAGAAACCTATGGGGATACTCTATGATGTGTTGGTAAAGGTGGAAAAATTTATATTTCGTGCAGATTTTGTGATCCTTTATTGTGAGGTTGACTTTGACGTCCCAATTATGTTGGGAAGACCATTCCAACGAGCCGTAGATTTGTCTACGACTCGTAATCGAGGTTTATAGACCCAGGCCCAGTGGCTTTTTCAGTTGACTTTGTTTAATATAAAAAGGAGGGATAAATTATTTTGACCCCTATTAGATGTAAATTTACCAAATCAACCAAGCTTCCCCTTCCCATTTTTTTCGACTACTTTTCGATCACTGCCTTTTACTTTTTCAAAAAGAATTCTAGCCAACCTAGGGTTTGTGATTATCACTTTCTCTCTCTTTTTCAAAGTTCATCTCCATTCTTGGTGAGCTTTCAATTTTAGTTTAACCCTTAATTTACCTTGTTCTTAATTGATTGATTTGATGATTATAATTAGTATGGTGTTTAAACTTCTAATTTTTGGTTTGAATATGAATTGTGAATTTGAAATAGGGTTACCCTTGATTGAATTGATTGTTTGAGTATGGAATTAGGCGTTTTGACTTTATTGATTGTAAATTGCTATGCCTATTGAATTGTCACCATGTTTGATTGAATGATATTGCATGATTTATGATTGTAAGTTGGTGGGTGTTAACATGGGCATGTTATTTTGTGTGAGTCATTTAGGAATGGTCCGAAAAATAGGTTATTCCGTGCTTAATCATTTTCGATGGATTGTAGTGCTTTAAAGCATGTTTGGGGTTGGTGGTGATATGCTAATCTTGTGGGTTCTAGTTTTCTTACTTCAATGCTGCTATTTTATTGGTTGAAATGTTTTTGGGGTTCGTGTGATGAACTTAGGAGAATCAGGTGTTTAAGATTTCTAGTTCATGAGAGGCTCTTATGACCCATAGAGCAATCTATGAGTCAGAATTCCCCCTCGTAGGATATCCCAAAGACTTGATGTTTCTGAGTTCCCATTAGATGAGAACTTCTGTGAGTCATAAATCACTTTACGACTCATAGAGAGGTCTCATAGACCCCTGCCTGAATCTTATTCAGTCGAGTTCTCTGTGACCCCAGTCTATGCCTCGTAAACCACTTTACGATTTATACCTAGGTCTCGTAGACTTTTCCAGTGACCACTATTGTTCTGAAGCACTGGTCTACCAGAGCACTTTACTACTCGTAGTGCACAGTACGACTTGTAAAAAACAACTGATTCAAATTACTTTTCGCACTTTATTTCTTGACTCTTGGGGCTAATTATGGTGTGTTTATATCTATGTTTCAGTTACTATGGCCCGGATAGGTAGTTGTGTTAAGAGTGAGGCTCTAGGAGAAAGCTCAGGGATGAGCCTTCAAATGACGAGCATTCGGGTGACTAGTAGACCCCTCAACTGAGTGGGTCACTAGGGATCATTGATGTCAGACTAGACCCTAATGTTATGATACCACAGACTAGAGCTGCAGCCAAAGATGGGCATACTTAGGCTCCTATTGATAGTCCTTCACAGTCTGAGAATGGAGGTAGTGATGAGAGCAGCAGGATACCACCAATGACTCCATCAGGCGAGGTGTCCAATTCTGAGGAGAACTCTGAGGAAGGAGCAGACGCCGAGTCCTCTGTTGCACCATCATTATCATCATTACTAGATGCCCATACTAACTGATGGTGCACTGAGGGCACGAATGAGATCTTCAGAGAGGGCATGCAGCCCAAAGAGAGGGGCAAGCCTACCCGTTCTATCTATAAGGAGCCTAGGGTGATAGCAGATGGACTTAGTCATGTCCCCGATATTTAGGACACACAGATACTTTATGGGCTTATGTAGTTGACAGATTCTCTTGGATGGTATTCCCCGATTCTTGTGAGGGAGTTCTACGCATCTTATGTTCCACCTGATAACATTACCAAAATACCCCTAAATGAGAGACATGCGCATAATATGTATTTCCATGCTTCGATGGCAAAATTGAGACTGGATATGCGTTCAACATGGAAAATTGAGTGGGGAAGTTGTCTCAGTTGATTTTAGAGCAATCGAATCAAAAGATAATTTTTTGATATGAAAATGCGAACCAGTGAAGATGTGTGAATGAGGCGCGACGCGGCTCCATCGTAGACCAACACTTATTTTTTAGGAAATTTTTCTATGGTATTAGAAACCTTGTTCGGAGAATTTCTGACAAAAAGGCCAAATATATACCTGATTCACGTCATTGACCCCGTGTCTCGAAAATGGACTTTGTTTGAATTTTTGAGGGGCATTCTTGACCTTTCCAAATCCCTCATGGACTTAATATATGATCAAAACAGATTGTTTTAAGTACAAAAGAGGTTTTAAACCAATTCTTAAGCCCTTCTAGGTCCTTGGAAAAGACTAGGATTAAAGAGAAAAGAAGAGGAGTAAGGAACTAAAGAGTTCAAGGAGGATTCCTGAGAGATTGATTGTTAAAGCTTCATATTAGGTATGTAAGGCTAAACTAAAAGCATCAAATTGTTCTCTTATGTGCCCCATAGACGGTCATAGACGAGTTGAACGTGGATGAGTCTCCATACATGATTCTTGGAGTATTATTCTTGATTATTTTCTTGAAATTTATATTTACTACATTTGTTTTCATATATTGATGATCATCATAAAATTGTTTTCTTGAATTGATGAATTTTTATGAGATATTGCATAATCCCTACTTCATTATTTTTGAAAGCATGCATGAATGAAGATAGGGATTGGGTCCAGAGCCTTGATTGAGAATGTTCATAGTGATTGTGAATGTGAGAATGATGATAGGTTGATAGTATTTGATGGTATCTGAGTCTTCCCAAATAAACTCTAATGATTTGTCTATTCGATTTTTCCCAAATGATTGTTCTGAGCCTTGAGCTAATGATTGAGAGTTGAATTGATAGTACGATTGGAGTCTCTATGAGACCGATTGAATAATGAGAGCCTTTTCGAGGATGATTTGAGATGAGTTGATTGGGATGGTTTGATTGGATGGATTGTTTATGAGAATTGATTCATAGGAGAAGTGTTTAGCACCGAAAAGAGCTAGAGTTAATCTGACTCGCACTTGTCAAACTACTTAGCCAAGTGTAGGTGAGGACTAGAACCATCACATCACATTGTGTTGAGGTTCCCTCTGATCAGAAGTCCCTGAAATTAATAGAGGACTTATAGATTTCTATCTCCATTTGGACTTGTCCATTATGGTTTCGATTTGTTCTTTACCTGGGAAGTACGAAAATATTGTGGCAACATCAGCGTGATTGTTGTACAATCACTGGCTTAAAAGTGATTATTTTCAGATAAGAGAAACTTCTAGAAAGTTCCCACAATGAGTACTCTAAGTCGAGATAAGATGAGTCTCTCTGAGATGAGTCGGATTTGATTGATGAGGTTTGATGTGCTAGATGGGTCATTTTTCTACTCTTTTATTCTTGCTTTGGATAGACACTTGACATGTTGATTTGTTATTATTCTTATTTGATTATTGTTCCATATTATTCTACCTGTTTTGATCTCATTCAGCTCTTTTATATACCGTACATTACACGTACTGACGCCACTCAGTGCCGCATCATTTGATGATGCAGATCCATGATTTAGAGATCATCAAGAGGTGCATTATTGAGGACCTATGATGTTAAACTGATTGGTTAGCTTCCCTTATTTTAGAGGATTCATTATATTTATTACATCTTGCTTTACAGTCAAAATTTTAGAGTAGTTTTACTATTTATTAATTTGAGGTAGTCATGGGTATGTCATTGGCACCATATGATAGTGATAGAGACTTCATAGGCTAGAGTCGAATCTTGATGTCAAGACTTGTTGAGCAAGTTTTATTCTGCTAGCCTTTTATTTATAATATTATTTTGAGACCATAGGAGATGTGCCATTGCTTTCCTTTGTCTTCTGTTGATTGTCTAGAGGTTGTTGATTGAATGAATGTGATGAGGCCAAGTGATTTACTTGGGGACTAGCAATAGTCTTTGGGTGCCGCCGACGTCTGGGGTACCCTCCCGCGGCATGACAAATTTGGTATCACAACATAGAGTTCAAGTGTCCTAGGGAGTCTATGAAGCTGTTTCTAGTAATGTCTTGCTTATGGGTGTGTTGCCGACCACAATTTATAAGAGGAGGCTATAGGACATTAGGAATTGTTACACTTCTTTCTTTTTTCAAATTCATGCGATAGAGTTAAACTCTAAGAAAGCTCTCTTCTGATTCGTACGATAGAGTTGTTCCCTTAGAAACTTGGGTGATTCATATGTTGCTTTAACTCCTCCAATTATGTCTAACCTACGTGGTGGTAGAGACAGAAATATTCAGATCCTTATCGATGAGTTCCTCTATGATAAAGTAATCAGAATGGTAGAGAGAATGCACCAGGCATGACAGAAGTTTGCTAGTATACTGAGTTGATTGATTAAAAAGAATGCACTTTCATTCATATGAATTGTGCATTTGAGCAAGACCAAGGTGCGCTCTTGGCTTTCTTATCCAACTTGCTTCCAATGTTACCCATGAGAGCGAAAGTTATATCTCTAAGAGTTTAATATTACCACCTAAGAGTAAGATGTGAGGTCTTATAATACCCTGAGTAAAGGTGTCATTCTAGAGCTAGAATGAGGAAGATAGAAATGAGGGACAAGATAGTTTGAATAATGACTGATTGAGGCTTGTTGTCATGACCTGTTAGGTCGTTTTAAGAATTATTCCTTTTGATCTCCTACAAGATGTATCTTGAAGTATTTTAGTTAAGCACTTGGACTATTGGATAACTAAGATAACTTAACTAAGGAGTTAATATAAATAATTACTATAAGTGGTGGACTAGTTGTTAATTTGTTTGAGAGCCAATATCACTTGACCTATGTATTAAATTAGGTTACTGGGATTTATCAGGTTTAGAAGAAAGATAAAATAAAAGAAAGAGGGGGTGACTCTATCAGCCTACAAATTTCTCCAGGTAACGTCAATTTCCATTACATGTTGGTTGGATTATTAATGTCTATGGTTTCCAGATATGGGACTTAAGATTAGTATAAGATTTATGTGTAATTATTCATAGTTGGCACGTTATGGGTCCTCTCTGTTTTGTGATGTTGCAGCTTTTTAGTTGCTTTCCAAGTGATGATATATAGATTAAATTTTCTTTCTATTCTTAACATTCATTAAGGAGATAGGTGCAAGTTAATTACAACTGTAAGTGGTTGCTGGAAATTCATGAAACAATATGGTGGATTGTATGCATCGGTGTCCATTTTCGTAATCAAATTTTATTCTTTTATTGTAGAAGTGCCATTTGTGCATATAGTACTATGTGTAATAGAATTTGCAGGCATAGTATCATATGGGAATAAAAGGGTTGTGGGTTTAGGATATATGGAAAATCATTGGTCAAACATAGAGTGGTAATTACCCATACAGAAGTCATGTTGAAGACTTCATTCGCTTGTTTATTCACTGACTTAGGCTCTAGTGCTCTTGTTGGATGGTTGTTACTCATATATGTTGTATGATCCAATTATCCATAATCACTAGGGAGGATAATAGTCCCACTAATGGCAATTGTGATGTACATTATACTAAGGGGTTTGTTGCTTAGCAGATGTAAAGGCTAATGGTAGTGTTATGTTTCCAGAACGTGGTTACTTTCCAGAACGTGGTTACTTTTATACATTATTCATTATATTTCAAATGGTGAGGCAGTTAATGGCAATGTTATGTTTCCAGAAAGTGACAAACCAATTCCTAAATTGGACTTTTATATATAGTTAAGGACTAGTTACATATGATATGTTATTTCCTTCATCTTCACAATTCTGTATTAGTGCATTGGTCCTTCGTTTAGTCGACCTTATTCCTATATTGTGCGTGCCATTAGTTCAGGTGTTGTTAGTTTCAAAATCTTATTATGATTATAAATTTGACTAGATCATGGTGCTACAGATTCTATTCAAAAGGGAAAGACACAAGTGTTTGATTAATCATGATTTGACTAAAGCAAGTGGACTTTCAAAAATTTCTAATTCTCGTAGAATTCCTAAATTTTTCTTTTTTCTATGTCTAATCATGAAATATTAGTAACATTATAAAAATAGGGTGGTTAAGTGTAAATGTGAGTTGGTGTGGTGTTGTAACACTTGAATTGATAATGTGACTAAGTAATGAGAATTCTGTTTTGAGATATATTGTTGATGTTGTATCAAGACTATGGTATTATGGGTTGTATTAAAATTTGTCATCTCCTAATTATTATGTAAACATGCTTATTTGCATTGATTCTTGTGACAAGTGTTATGTGGATTGAAAAAGAATAAGAACTAAAGAGGATGTACTATTTTGAGGGACATGTTGTATGCCGCAATGAAAACTATATTTTGAGGGACATGTCACATACCCGACGGATACTATATTTCTAGGGTCGTGTCACACACTGTGATAGATACTATATTTTGAGGCTCGTGTCGCACGCCACAACAGATCCATAGACTAAAAGTCCACCATGAGTCTCGGACTGAGAGATAACAGGTGTGTATCACTAGGACAAACATGTATCAGTATGCTTGGCATTATTACATAAGCATTGTATCTCATCCCTGTATATCCTTGTGTGGCATGATGTTATTTCTGTGATTGATTGTATTATGACTTCTGAGTTATGAATCGTGAGTTGTGATTTAGAATTGTGATATACTGAAAAACAAATTCTATTGTGTATTATATGTTGCTGGGCTGACTGATTTTTCTATGCAGGTTGTAGTTGCAGAAGTAGGTTGGAATAAAAGGAGTTTGTGTATTCTGTTGGACTTACTTTATTTTGTTAGTTGACTTGCTGGGTATCGTATTGCTTTTGGTACTCACCCCTTGCTTCTACACTTGTGTAGGTTTTGAGCCGGACAGTGAGTTGTGTTTTCCTTGATCATCTGAGGCCTCCTAGGAGATTTAAAGAGGTAGCTGTTGTCATCTGGCTGACTCTATTGTTCCTCTTTCTTTTAAGCTTGCTTCTATTCAAGAAGAAGGACAGTTTGGACTCTTGCTTCTTTAATTTTCTGTATTGCTAGTGACTTGTATACGTGACAACCAATCCTTTGATGGTATTTAAATTATTAAGATTTTTAGTTTTAGTTATCTACTCTATTTAATTACGTCTGCGCATTATATTTATTTTTCTTTGGGTTAAGGCTCACTTGTTCTGGTGGGATTGAGCAAGTGCCACCACGTCCATTTTTGGGTCGTGACAGTTGGCATCAGCGCCCCAGGTTCATAAGTCTCATGTGTGTACAAGCCAAGTCTAAATATAGTCTTGAGGATTAGTACAAAGACATATGTACTTATCTTTGGGAGGCTATGAAGGCTATTGCGAAATTCCTTTTTATTTATTATCTTTTATTCTGTGTGGTTATCTTCGTTAATATTGAGTTATGACCAAGTTTCTTTTGACAAATGGCAAAGACTAGAGCTATTGTTGCTAGTGGTAGAGGTGAGGCAACTCCTGAGACAGTTGTTGAGGCCCTTATTAGAGGTAGGGGGTAGACCTCGATGTAAAGGTCTTGCTCGTGGAGCAGCACCAATGAGAGGCTGCTAGGGAGGTCTCTCTAAAGCCTATGATTGACTTTAGAGGGAACCAGGTTCCTTCGGAGCACGTGGCGTCACCTTTGCTGTAGGATACTTCATTGAGGGTGCTGAATGAACATGAGATTTTTTCTCTAAGTGGTAACTCGACAGGCATGCTAGGAGATTCTCAGACTTAAGATCAGGATTAGGTTCCCATGGTTCATGGTCCGGTGGAGCAGCCATCATTGGGTCATAGAGTTGAGATTGGTCCTGCACCAGCTATTGAGGTTCGGGTGCACCATTGCCTACATTGACTGAGAATTAGCAGTGCTGCTATAAGATGTATAGGAAGATGAACCTACCTCAATTTCAGGGAGGGAGGACAAAAGATGCTTATGAGTTTCTGACTATTTGTAAAGAGCTGTTGGATACTGTCGGCTTAGCTGAGTCACATGGGGTTCGATATGTTACTCTTCAGCTTCGTGAGTCAGCAGAGAATAGTGGAGGACATATTTAGGATCTTTGCCTGTGGAATCTCCCATGGTGTCTTAGGAGATGTTCTCTTGTTCTTTCTATGATCGATTTGTCCCTTTGAGCATAAGGGAGGAAAGTCACTTAAGTTATGAGAGTCTAAGACAGGAAGACTTATCAGTCACAGAGTATGAGACCCATTTCTGTCAGTTATCTAGACATGTTGCATCTATTATTCTAAATGAGACAGAGAAAGTTTGTAGGTTTGTGAGTGGATTGACCTATTCTATGCGATAGGCAATGTTTAAATTATCTAGAGATGGAGCCTCTTTCCAGTATGTTGTGAGTGTGACTAACGAGGCAAAGTTGATGGAGAGAGAAGAGTTTGGGCACCCCAAGGGCCCCGTACATCTGGCTAATTTTCTGGTACCTTATCTGGAGGTAGAGGTCCGAGAGGGGAGTGGCGCATCCTAGCGTTGAGGACCGGTTCATGCATCATTACCTGTTTCTGGGGGTAGTCAAACACATCGTGGATCTATAGGGCGAGATAGCTATAATAGTTCTTCAGGATCAATATATCACTCCCAGAGTTAGAAATTTTGTTATGGTTATGGATATCCCAATCACTTGATACGACAATGTCCCTCAATGAGGGGACAAGGAGGTCTTTATCCCAATTCTTCAGTTCAGACTAAACCACCAACAACACCACCATTCAAGGGTCGAGGCAGAGCTCAAACAGATAGAGGTTGTCGTACTTCAGGCAGAGGTCCGAGTGGTGCTATATTTCCGCAGAATGGGGGTAGAGGCATTGCTCGGACAGGTACTGGTAGGGGATCACAGTTTTATGCATTTTTAGGAGGCCCGAGGAAGAGGCTTCTGATGTAGTCATCACAGCTATTATCTGGTTTGTCATCGATCTACACTTGTATTGTTTGATCCTTGATCTACCTACTCCTTTGTGTCATCCTATTTTTCATCTGGATTCGACTTGCTATGTGATCGGATGCCTGTACCCATTCATGTTTCTACACCAGTAGGTCATCCTTTAGTGGTGGATCGAGTGTATCAATCCTGTCTTGTTTCTCTAGTTGGGTAGGACACTTGGGTAGATATGATTATTCTGGAGATATTAGATTTTGATGTTATCTTAGGGATGGATTGGCTTTCCCTATAACATGCTATTCTTGATTATTATGCAAAAACTATGACCTTAGCCATGACCAGGTACCAAAGATTGAGTGGAAGGGTGATATTGGTTCTTATCCAAGCAAAGTCATTTGCTACACCCACGCTCAGAAATTGATTGATAGGGGGTGTTTGTCTTACTTGGCTTTCATTTGGGAAACTAATGTTGTTCCATATTCTATGGAGTCTATTCCTGTGATTCAAGAGTTTGTCGATGTGTTTCCTACTGACCAGATGTTTCTCCCGATACGGATATTTAGTTTCCTATTGATCTAAAGCTGGGCACAAAGCCTATCTCCATCCCTCCATATCAAATGTCTCCAGCTGACTTGAAGGAATTAAAGGAGCAAGTTCAAGATTTGCTGAGCAAAGGGCTTATTTGTCCTAGTGTGTCATCTTGGGGTGCCCCAATCTTGTTTGTGAAAAAGAAAGATGGGTCCATTAGGATGTGTATTGATTACAGGCAGCTGAATAAAGTGACTGTCAAGAAAAATACCCTCTTCCTCGTATTGATGACTTGTTTGATCAGCTTCGGGGAGCAACTTTGCTCTCTAAGATTGACTTGAGATCTGATTATCATTAGTTGTGGATTAGAGCATCAGATTCCCTAAGACAACTTTTCGAACTCGTTATGGCCATTGTGAGTTTTTGGTGATGTCTTTTGGGTTGGCTAATTCCCCTGCAGTGTTCATGGAGTTGATGAATAGGGTGTTTCATCCGAACTTGGTTTCCTTTGTGATAGTATTCATTGATAATATCTTGGTATATTCCAAGATTAAGGTTGATCATGTTCGTCACTTGAGGCTAGTACTACAGAGGTTGAGAGAGTAAATGTTATATGCAAAATTCTCCAAATATGAGTTCTAGCTTGATTCGATGGTATTCTTAGGGCATGTAGTGTCGAAGGAGGGGATTAGAGTGGATCCGGCTAAGGTGGAGATTGTTAGAGGTTGGACAAGGCCTACTTAAGCTACTGATATTTGTAGTTTTTTTGGGGTTAGCTGGGTAATATCAACGGTTTATTCAGAGTTTTGCTTCCATTGTAGCCCATTGACCAGGTTAACTCAGAAAAATGTAGTCTTTCATTGGTCCGATGAGTGTGAGGCGAGCTTCCAAAAGCTTAAGACTTTATTGACTTCAGCTTCTATTTTGACATTATCTGAGGCAGGTGTGGAATTTATGGTGTATTGTGATCTTCAGGAGTTGATTTAAGTGGTGTGTTGATGCGAAAGGGCAAAGTGATTGCCTACCTTTATAGAACTATCCTACTCATAACTTAGAGTTAGCGGTAGTGGTTTTTGTACTTAAGTTGTGGCGTCATTACTTTTGTCGTGTACATTGTGAGGTCTTCACTGATCACAAGAGTCTTCAGTATATTTTCAATCAAAGAGATTTGAACTTGAGATAGTGTATTTGAATTAAGTTGCTAAAGGACTATTATTTTACCATCTTATATTATCCGGGTAAGGATAATGTAGTGGTCGACGCCTTGAGTAGAAAGACTTCTAGGATGGAGAGTCAAGCTTCCATTCGAGTCGAGGAGCGACCTTTGGCCAGGGATGTTTAGCGTCTAGCTAGTGGCCTAGTCAAGTTACATGTTGCTTATAAGGGTGGTATATTTGCTTTCATTGAGGATCATTCTTCCTTGATGGACCAGATTTGAGAGCATCAGTTTGAGGATAAAAAGTTCTGTCTTATCAGGGGTAACATGACTAGTCGAGAGGCTAAAGAAGTGGTGCTTGATTCTGGTGGTGCTTTGAGGATTGGAGGTCAATTCTTTGTGCCTAAGGTAGGTTATTGGATTAGATTGATACTTGAGGAGGCTCACTGTACTCATTATTCCATTTATCTAGGAGCAGCAAAGATGTATCATGACCTGAGTCAACACTATTGGTGGTGTGGTATGAAGAAGGATATTTCAAAGTTTGTTGCTAAGTATTTGACTGGTCAGCAGGTTAAGTGTGAGCACCAGCAGCCTGGAGGTGAGTTTCAAAGGATGCGCATTCCTACATAGAAGTGGGAGTGGATCATCATGGATTTTGTGGTGGGTCTGCCCACTACTGTGGGTCGTTATGACTCTATCTGGGTAGTTGTGGATCGATTGACTAAGTCTTCCCATTTCATTCTGGTTAAGGTTAAGTATACAATAGAGAAGTTGGTTGAGCTTTACCTCAGTCAGATAGTTAGATTGCATGGTGTGCCCATTTCTATCATTTCTTATCGGGGTCCACTCTTCAGTTCACATTTTTAGAGGGCCTTACAGTATGGTCTAGGTACTCAGCTGGATATAAGTTTAGCCTTTCCCGCTCAAATAGACGGATAGTCTAAGCAGACTATTCAAGTGTTGGAGGACATACATCGAGCGTGTATGATCAATTTTGGTTCCCGTTAGAACTAACACTTACCCTTAGCAGAGTTTGCCTGTAATAATAGTTTTCACTTCAGTATTCAGATGACTTTGTTTGAGGCTTTGTATGGTAGGCGGTGTAGATCTCTATTTGGTTGGTTTGGTTCTGCTGAGATGTACTTGTTAGATGCAGACTTTCTTAGAGATGCTATGGAGAAGGTCGGTATGATTCAGGGAAGGTCGTTGATAGCTCAGAGTCGATAGAAGAATTATGCAGATAGGAGGGTTCGAGGCCTAGAGTTTATGAAGGGCGATCATGTATGGCCTAGAGTGTCACCCATGAAGGGTGTTATGTTGTTCGCTAAGAAGGGAAAGCTTAGCCCTCGATTCATTGGCCCATTTGAGATTTTGGAGTGAGTTGGAGAGGTGACCTATAGACTAGCCTTGCCACCTAGCTTATCATCTATACATCCTATGTTTCATGTCTCCATGCTTCGAAAGTATGTGCTCGATGAGTCTCATATACTTTCATTTGATTCGATGGAATTGATTCCAGAGTTGTCATTCGAGGAGGATCCTATAGCTATTTTGGATAGATAGTTTCGAAATCTTAAAAACAAAGAGATTGCTTCTGTGAAGGTGCAATAGAAGAATCGTCCAGTTAGAGAGGCGACTTGGGAGACAGAGTCTGACATACGTGCTAAATATCCTCATCTTTTTAAAGCTTCAGGTACATTCGTCTACCTTATGTTCGATGATGAACATAATTTTTAGTGGTGGATAATGTAATGACTCGTTAGGTCATTTTAAGAATTAGTCTTCTTGATTTTCTACAAGATTTATCACGAAGTATTTTAAATAAGTACTTGGACTATTTGATAACTAAGATAATTTAATTTACGGGTCAATTTAAATAATTACTATAAGTGGTGGACTAATTGTTAATTTGTTTAAGAGCCTATATCACTTGACCTATGCATTAATTTTAAATTAGTGGGATTTATCAGTTTTTGAAGAAAGATAAAATAAAAGTAAGAGGGGGTGACGCTACTGACCTTCAAATTTCTACAGGTAACGCCAATTTCCATTACATGTTGGTTGGTTTGTTAATGTTTATGGTTTCCAGATATGGGACTTAAGATTAGTATAAGATTTATATGTAATTATTCCTAGTTGACACGTTCTGAGTCCTCTTTGTTTTGTCATGTTGCAGTTAGTTGCTTGCCCAGTGATCATATATAGATTAATTTTTATTTCTATTCTTAACATTCATTAAGGAGGTAGGTGAAAATTAATTACAACTATAAGTGGTTGCTGGGAACTCATGAAACAATATGGTGGATTGTATGCACCGATGTCGGTTTTCATAATGTAATTTTATTCTTTTATTGTAGAAGTGCAATTTGTGCATATAATACTATGTGTAATAGAATCTATAGGAATACTATCATATCAGAATAAAAAGGCTGTGGGTTTTAGGATAAATGGAAAATCGTTGGTGCAACATAGGAGCAACTACCCGTATAAAAGTCATGTTGAAGACTTAATTCTCTTGTTTATTCACTGACTTAGGTTCCAGTGCTCTTGTTGGATGGTTGTTACTCATATATTTTGTATGCTCTAATTAGCCATAAACATTAGGGAGGATAAAAGCCACACTAATGGCAGTTGTGATATACATTATACTAAGGGGTTTGTTGCTTAGTAGATGTAAAGGCTAATGGTACTGTTATGTTTCCAGAACGTGGTTACTTTTATACATTATTCATTATATTTCAAGTGGTGAGGCAGTTAATGGCAATGTTCTGTTTCCCGAAAGTGACAAACCAATTCTAAATTGCACTTTTATATATAGTTAAGGACTATTTACATATGATATGTTGTTTCCTTCATCTTTACACTTCTATATAGTATGTTCGTCCTTCATTTAATCAACCTTATTCCTATGTTGTGCATGCTATTAGCTTGGTGTTGTCAGTTTCGAATCTTATTATAATTATTATTTGACTAAATCGTGGGGCTACTGATTCTATTAGAAAGGGAAAAACACAAGTATTTGATTTATCGTGATTCGACTAAGGCAAGTAGACTTTCAAAACTTTGTAATTAATTAGAATTTCTAAATTTTCCTGTCTTCTATGTGTGATGCATGAAATATTGATGATATTATACAAATGGGGTAATTAAGTGTAAATGTGAGTTGGTTTGGTGTCATAACACTTGAATTGATAATGTGCCTAAGTGATGAGAATTCTGTTTTGAGATATCTTGTTTACATTGTATCAAGACTTTGGTGTTGTGGGTTTTATTAAAATTTTTCATCTCCTCATTAATGTGTTAACATGCCTATTTGCATTGACTCTTGTGACAAGTGTTATATGAACTTAAAAAGAATAAGAATTAAAGAGGATGTAGTATCTTGAGGGACGTGTTGCACGTCGCGACGAATACTATATTTTGAGGGACGTGTCACACGCCGTGACATATATTATATTTCGAGGGTCATGTCACACACCACGACAGATACTATATTTTGACGGTCGTATCGCATGCTGCAACAGATGCATGGATTAAAAGTCCCCCATGGGTCCTGAACTAAGAGACAGCGGGTGTGTATCACTAGGACAAACATGTATCATTATGTCTGATTATTATATAAGTGTTGCATCTCATCCTTGCATATTATTATGTGGTATGATGTTATTTCTGTTATTGATTGTGTTATCACTTATGAGTTGTGTCTTGTGACTTGCGATTTGGAATTATCATATACTGAAAAACTATTTCTATTGTGTATTATATGTTGCTGGGCTTTCTGATTTTCTATGCAGGTTGTAGTTATGGAAGTACGTTGGAATGAAAGAAGTTTCTATATTCTATTGGACTTACTTAGTTGACTTGCTCGGTATCGTATTGCTTTTGGTACTCATTCCTTGCTTCTACACTTGTGTAGGTTCTGATCTCGGGCAGTGAGTAGTGTTTTCCTTGATCATGTGAGGCTTCCCAGGAGATTTAAAGAGGTATTTGTTGTCATCTGGTTGACTCTCTTGTTTCTATTTCTTTTCTGTTTTGTTCTATTCGAGAAGAAAGACAGTTTAGACTCATATTCCTTTGATTTTCTGTATTGCTAGTGGTTTGTACATGTGACAACCAATCTTTGGGTGGTATTTAATTTATGAAGATTTTCATTTTTAGTTATCTACTCTATTTAATTACTTCCATGCGTTATTTCTATTTTCTTTTAGGTTAAGGCTGACTTGTTCTGGTGGGATTGACCAAGTGTCATCACGTCCATTTTTGGGCTGTGACACTTGTCGTTAGAGTTATATACCTCTTAGGTAAGTAACGATATGACAAATTGATTGCCATAAGTTTGATGAATTAGTCATAAGTACCCTATGAGTGGCATGATGAGGTATAGAGAGGGAGTTAGTATCGGACTTTGTTAGAGTGTACTCAAAACTAGAAATAGTTCTATGTTGATGTATTCTAATATCGTATTGTGAAAGTGAAATGTAGATGTTGAATAGGGGAACAGAGTGCTTCCAATGTGATAGATCTACACTAGGCTTATAATTCTGAAGTAAGAGCCCCATGAGGTTTATATAGTTATGAGCTTAGTCAAGTAAGGGGGTATAGTGAGTGGAGGAATGGTACTTGATTGCGAAGAAGAGATGTGTTGAGTGAATATCTGCTATGAGGTTTTAGTAAGCTTATGATCAGAATTGTTTGCCTTGTAGTTATAAGTTGGTTTTATGTTAGAGAGGTGTGTAATAGATGCACATATTAGTACAGGATCCTAAGCTTGAATTTTGAGGTGTAGTGTTAAGGAGAAGATAACATTGTGAGAATGATAGTCTTAGTTGGATATTCACCTTAAGGGGTTCACTATAGTGTGTGGTTGAAATTAAGGTGTTGACTTGCAAGGAATGTGATGTAGTGAATATGGTAGAGGCTTGATATGTGTACCCATAATTGTCTAAAGATGCATGAAGCTCTAAGTCGTGACTGCTATAAGAATCTAGAGAGTATATTAGAGATGTCAATGTGGATAGGTTGATGTAAATTCCTTATCATTCTGAGTAACTTAGTTAATTTGGGGCTTATGGATAGACGATGATGAGCTATCCCTGAAAGTCTAAGTCTTATACAAATTAGTTCTTGGAGACACAAAAGTTGGGAGCCTACGGGCAAGAGAGGAGGTTAGATTGCAAGAGTTGTGGGAAGTGGCTACGTATGGCATTGAGAGCAGCAAATATAGAGAGATTTCCATACAGACACTAGGGAGCTAAGAATGGTATCTTTGAGGAGAGTCTTAGTGGCTATTTTATATATACGACTATAGCATGATAAAAGAGCTTAAGACACCTATTCTTATGGATAGTGATTCCTCGATCTTGTGGAGGTATATGCATATATCCTAGTAGAGGAAATTGATTCGCAAAACTTGAGAGATGACCCTTAAGCTATAGAGTAGATGGCGATGTGATAAACCAAAATAGATCTTGAGTTTTTGATGGTGATAGTAAATTTGGATGAGGCATCAATTCTTTGCCATCTCATATATTCCTTGTACTTCAGTGCAGATGATGCTCTATTCCCGTCTAGTATACAATTGCCATGCCCATGGCCTAGTCCCATAAACCACTTGTTGATTATTATTCATGTTGAGTTGTTAAGAAGAAAAGCGATGAATTCATTCATTAATTTTGAATCTTACCCCATGGATCTAAGTATTTCCACTCCTATGTTGAATAAGATGTGATCTGAGTTTATATTATAGATAGTTTCGTGAACTCATAATGAGTCTCAATAGATGAGGGAGTTTGTACTTCATTATGAATGTTCTCAAATAAGATTTCTTGAATGAATCGTGCTAATGATCTTTGTTTCAAGTTCTTTGAGTGACCTTGTCTTCCCAGTCTTGACAGAAATGTTGATGAGAATGGAGGAGTGATGGTTGATGAGACAGAGTGAGGGTTCTTTATTCTAATGTCATCTTATGCATGCCCCGACCTTTGGTACGTTATGCCATTGTTGATGGTAGGATGTAGAGTGTCAAGTCTAAGACGTAGAATCATGCTTATTTTGCATGACGAGTAGTAGTTGGGGTTTCGCCAAAAGGGGAGATAACAAGTTCCTCTAGGTCAAATAGTGATGTTGATAGTAGTAGACTGAGAATGAGGATAGATGAGGGAGAGTGAATGAATCCTTATTATGCATCGGTGTTATACTTGTGTCGTGTAGGGGTAGTGATAGGAAGGAAGGGAGAGATAAGACATTATGATATGCAATAAATATGTAAGAGTATGTTGGGGTGTCCTTGAGTAGGAGCTCATAGAATGGTGGAGGTAGAAGTGCTAAGTAGGCTTGAACTTTCTTAGATACAATTAAAGTGGCTAGAGTGATAGGCTTGAATGAGTGGTTGTTATTATGTGAGTATTGATGATAGTCTATTGAAGACATCGTGACGAGGGTTTCAAGTAAGGATATTAGTGAGGTAGTGAAGAGAACTGGTGATCTTTTAAGAGAAGTCCATGTGAGAGTATAGAGCTTGAATATTGAGGTTTAGCCTTGTATGGATATGATCACCCTAGCAATAGCACCTTGAGGCTCAAAAGTAGGCTTGAATAGAATAAGAAGATGTGGATAGGTAGAAAGTTGAATACGAGCTATAAGCTTAAGTTGATGGAGTAGAGTGTCATGAAAGGGAGCACAATTAAGGCGGGCAGTTGAGCTCGAGAATGCCCGCGACTGTTGTATATCACGATGGTCCCCTTTGTCGATTAGAGTTGATGACTTCCTTTTGGAGTTCAAACAACTTGTTAACGAAGTGTTTAAATGGTTCAAATTGATTGAGTTTCGACTTTCCATTTATGCCTGATGGTGAGGATGTTTAATACAATATCACTACTCTTATTTAAACTGAATTGACTACCTTAGTTGATATATCTATTCTTGAGTCTAAGTAAGGTTTGTTGAGGTTAATGAAGAGCTCATGGTTTGATTGGTTGAAATGAGTACTGAGATGAGTCTTGAGTCTATTCGTGCCTTAATATACAGCTTTACTCATCATTCGACGACGAATGATCCCAAAGGGGAGATGATATAACACCTTATAAAATTATCAAAATACCTCTAGAGGAGAGATGTGCGCAAAACACATCTTCCCATGCTTCGATGGCAAATCCAAGAGTGGATATGTGATCAACATGGAAGATTGAGTGGAAAAGTGATCTCGGTTAATTTTTAGAGCAACTGAATCAACAGATAATTTTTTGATGTGACAACGTGAACTACTGAAGGTGCGCGATAGAGGTGCGATGTGCCTCCATCATATAACAACACTTATTTTTTTTAAGGAAATTTTTCTATGGGATTAGAAACTTTGTTTGGAGAATTTTTTGCAAAAAATGCCAAAAATATACCCGGTCCATGTCGCGGATCCCGCATCCCAAAAGTGGACTTTTTTAAAATTTCGTGAGGGGTATTCTAGACCTTTCAAAGCTCCTCCTGGACTTAATATATGATCAAAATAACTTGTTTTAAGTATAAAAGGGGTTTTAAACCCATTCTTTAGCCCTTCTAAGTCCTTGGAAATGACCAGGGTTAAAGAGAAGACAAGAAGAGAGAGGAACTAAAGATTTCAAGGAGGATTCTTGAGAGATTGATTGTTAAAGCTTCACACCAAGTTTGTGAGGCTAAGCTAAAAATATGAGATTATTCTCTCATGTGCCCCATAGACGGTCATAGGAGAGTTGAATCTGCATGAGTCCCCATACTGATTCTTGAAGTATTATCTTGATTATTTTCTTGAAATTTATATTTGCTACATATATATTCATATGTTGATGATCATCATAAACTTGTTTTCTTGAATTGATTACTTTTCATGCGATATTACATAAACCCTACTTGATTATTTTAGAAAGCATGCATGAATGAAGATAGGAATTGAGTCTAGAGCCTTGATTGAGATTGTTGATAGTGATCGTGATTGTGAATGAGAGAATGATGATAGGTTGATAGTATTTGATGGTCCATGAGTCTTCCCAAATGAACTCTAGTGATTTGTCTATTCGATTGTTCCCAAATGATTGTTCTAATCCTTGAGCTAATGATTGATAGTTGAATTGATAGTATGATTAGAGTCTCCATGAGACCGATTAAATGATGAGATCCTCTACGAGGATGATTTGAGATGAGTTGATTGGGATGGTTTGATTTTATGGATTGTTTTATGAGCATTGATTCATGAGAGGAGTATCGAGCACCGAAAGAGTAAGAGTTAATCAAACTCGCACTCATCAAACTACGTATCCAAGCGTAGGTGAGGATTAGGACCATTACATCACATTATGTTGAGGTTCCCTCTGATTAGAAGTTGCTGAAATCAATAAAGGACTTATAGATTGTTGTCTCCATTTGGACTTGTCCATTATGGTTTTGATTCGTTCTCTACCAAGCAAGTACAAAACGGCTTTGGCAACATCAGCGTGATTGTTGTACAATCACTAGCTGATAACTGACTATTGTCGGATAAGAGAAACTCCTAGAAAGTTCCCACCTTGATTACTCTGAGTCGAGATCAGATTAGATGAGTTGAGATGAGTATAATTTGATTGTTGAGGTTTGATGGGTTAGATGGGTCATTTATCTACTCTTTATTCCTTCTTTAGATAGACACTTGACATATTGATTTGTTATTATTATGAGTTGATTTTGGTTTCATATTATTCTACCTCTTTTGGTTTCATTTAGCTATTTTACATACTGTACAATCAACTTACTAATGCCACTCGATACTGCATCAGTTCATGATGTAGATTCAGGATTTAGAGATCGTCAACAGGTGCATCGTTGAGGATCTGAGATGTTCAGCTGATTGGTGAGACTCCCCTTCTTTGGAGGATTTATTATATTTATTTCATCTTGCTTTACAGTCAGAAGTTTAGAGTAGCTTTACTATATCTTGATTTGAGGTAGCCATGGGTCTTTCATTGGCACTATATGATAGTAAAAGAGTCTTCATAGACTAGAGTCAAATATTGATGTTAAGACTTGTTGAGCTAGTTTCTTCCTACTAGCCTTTTTATTTAAATATTATTTTGAGGCGAGATGAGATTTGCCCATTACTTTCCTTTGTCTTTCGCTGATTGTATAGAGGTTGTTGATTGAATGAATGTGATGAGGCAAAGTGGTTTGCTTGGGGAATAGCTATACTCTCTGGATATAGGCCACATCTACGATACCCTCCTGGGGCGTGACATCTTATGCAACCACCATCTAGTGTTCTCTTCCAAAGGGGAAGAAACCTCTCACTTTACCCAGGCTGACAGAGACGCGACTGAGAGATAGGCGGGTCGATATATCTTAGGAGACCATCCGCCATATGCCTTTTGGTGCTAAGTATCGTTCCCCCGAATATATAGCAGAGTTTGACTATAGGTTTGGGTAGGCCAGTAACCTATTGATTATGAATAATGCTGAGCATCGGACCACACTTTTGAGATGGGTGGCCAGTCATATTGCAGGGCCCTTTTTCGATAACACATCTAGCTAACCTTGGCGGATAATACTCTTACACCAGACGATGTAGTTTTAGTTGCGAGCATCCCGGTTGGCTATGATATTGATTGGGCCAGCCTCATCACCGAGTAGATACATTAGGCCGCACTAAACAAGGCCATCTCTATCTTTTTCCCATGTTTGATTTACCGACTCTGTGAAAAATATCAGGTGGATATTTTACATTAGTTGGACTAGTTGGTAGAGGCACAACACACTTTGGACCCTAGCTTGATCAAAGATAATAAGAACCCTATAGCACTCCGGCAAGCACATGCTCTTCCTCCGCCAGAGATGTTCACCCCGATGCCACCACTTGAGGGTTCGGAGACTGCCATTACTACTGCTGCTACTGGTATTACTGAGAAGAGACCCCCACAGCCCGAGGCAATCGATAAGAGAGGTCCCACTATTGTTGTTGCTGCACTAGAGGCCTTTACTTCACAAACTCCTACAATGGGCATAGTCTATGTGTTCGTCGCTTATATTCATACCATGATGTAGAGATTATCACATACTGAGGCCCAGTTGACTCAGCTCTTCCAGCAGATTAGGCCATGGGTCCGGTAGGCTATTTCGGACTCAAAGGATCGGAGCCGGGCATTCACTATTTCTATTATTCAGGATCATATTCCTGCAGTGGATGCCCACATCGATGCCTTTGAGGAGAGGGTTCAAAAGAGATTAGCCGAGACCCGACCTTCAAATGTTTCACCTTGCAGTCGGAGATTCAGCAGCTTCGAGCTGATATGACACATCACTAGAGGCACCAGTCACACTACCAGAGATGACTTTTATAGTGTCGATGTTAGATTTATTTTCCTCTGTGGAGCCTTCAGCAACTTCCCTGGGGAAGAGACCTTGAACAGATGAGGATCTAGAGGGCAAAAATATATGTATAAATGTCTTAGAGAATGAGGACCAGGATCTTGAGCGTGCATTGAGAGAGTCGATACATGAGATGGAGATCATACGAGCTCGAGAGGAGGATTAGTTAAAGGGTATTGGCCCGTCCGGATAGATTACTATTACTGACGAGACTACCCCATAGGAGGAGGATCGCGAGATTCTGCCAGAGACCGGTGCTTAGGAGCCTAGGTATATTTTTTAACCCCTTTATGTGTTTTATTTTTCTTGATTTTGTGCATTAGGGACAATGCACATCTTTTTCGATGGGGTGTGGGTAGTGATAGGCCTCAATGAAGTCTGAGTAGCTTATGGTTCACAACTACCCCAATTTTCATCTTGAGGTTTTGTTGCCTGTGTTCTTTTTCCTTATGGATATTTAATTTTTTTTTGAACTGGCACATTAAGGATGTGTAGATAATTTGTGCAGCATATAGTACAAATACTTATGTCATAAGATGACAACCATACATGTTTAGGTGTTTGACAATATTTGTTCTGATTGGTAAGGGAAATTTGAGATGAGAAGCATGATCTGTGAGTCTTCTATTTATAATGTATGTTGTTCTATGTGAGTATGAACCTATTTTGCTAGATTCATGTATTTTGTACTAATTTAGAACTTGCCCTATTACTCTAAGTTAGATCGTAAATTAAATAGTTTAGGAAAGGATCTTAGGTCTTTATTCTTTATTTAGTCCACTTTAACCTAAAATAACCAACCAAAATGATGACTTATCCCTTATTCCAAACATTTGAGTCTTACATGTACCAATTTCTTCAAAACACCTAATTAGACTAGCCTTATCTAGTGATAAACCTTGAAATTGGCCATGGTCTTTCCTTGAGCTTTGTGAACCCTGACCTAGGCAAAAAGCGTAAGTTGAGGGTGGCTAGTATAATGGCAAAGCACAAAAATTAGGTGGTGAGTTAGGAATAACGAGAAAAAGAAGAAAAATCATGTACCGAGTGCAAGAAAAAGAAAAGATGCTTTAGACATGAGCTAAAAACCAAAATGAAGTGTTAAAACAAGGCAAAAGCTGAAAAATAAGAAGAAGGCACTTGGAAAAGCTTAAGAAAAAGAAAGAGGGAGAAAAATGTGAAAATAGCGTAGTTGGTGAGGTGAAAGTGATGAAAAACGCAGTTTCTAGAAGGGTCTTAAGTCACTATTTTTCCAAAAAGGCCATACCAAAGCCCCTGAGCTTACGTTACAGGCCTAGAAAGTCCTACAGTGATCCTAGTCTAGTTATTTGAAGGTCCGAGTCATGAGTATAGGGGCAAACCTATGGTACTAGTCATTATGCATGAATATCTTTTGTGAAAGTGAGTGTGTTTATACAGTCCCAAAACTAAATTTGATATCATCATTGAGTGTAAAAAATGGGACTTCTTTTTGTGACGGCACTTGCAGTGCATTGTTAGCATTTGACTTGTTCAGTGATTGTGCACTGTTGATATCCCCTTGCTTGTCATAATTGTGTTATCACATGCATCAGTTTGCACTGGTTTGCTAAATAGCTATATGATCCTGTTTTGAAAAACTGATTTGGGCGTTTGATTTTGAATTGTATGTGATGTATGCCATTGAGTTGAGGTCTATGTGTTACTGTATTGTCTATATAGATTGAGTCATCTCTTGAGGACAAGCAATAATTTTAAGTTGAGAGTGTTGATGTGCTGTCAAAATACAACACTTTGATTCTTAAAACTTAGGATTTGTGTGTTCTCAATGTGATATTTATTGTTTTTATGTGTTTTTGTGTTTAATTTTGCAGGAAAGCAGGTTGGCTATAACTTGGGGCGAAATTGTAGAAGTTCTATGGTTTTTGGCGATTTACGAGACCCTCTACGAGTCATAGAACATTCCACCATTCATAGAGGTGGTTTCATGACAAATTCCAGTGGACGATGAAATCCTAAGGTTAGCTATACGAGACCTCTATTTGAGTCGTAGAGCATTCTACGAGTCGTATAGATGGGTTTCAGGAGGATTTCTAGTGAAGGAAAATTTGATGCAGTTGAAGTATGCAAGAGAGCAATATGAGTTGTGAATTAGTCTGCGACTCATAAAATGAAGTCGTAGAAGAGCAGTCCAGAATCCCAGGAGCTGACTGCGAGACCCCGACTATGACTCTTAATCACATTACGAGTCTTAAAGAGCTTTCGTGGAGTTCGCCGACTAGTTTTTCTAATTTTTCAGGACTTAATTGTAATTACATTAAACAGTAATTTTAGGTTATTGTACAAGGGAGGACGTCATTATTCAGTACTTTTAGGTTTTGTACTTGGAGAACTCAATTGAGAGAGAAGATAGTAGAGAACACTTGTGGGTAAATTTGATCTTGAATCTTGTGATTCTCATTCTTCTTGGATTTGCTTGATCTTAATTCAATTGGTTAAGTGTTTAATTATATTTTCTAAATTCATAATTTCTTCATTTACCCATAGCATGAGTATCTAAATCCACAACTAGGGGTGTGGGAGCCATGAAAAACTAACTTAATTAACCTGGGTAATTTGCAATTCTTGGAATGGGTATATGCATGTACTAATCAATTCTCTTCGTTTTGCATATTTTCAAATGGTGACCAAAGTTAGAACCTACCTAGTGTTACTAGCTGGACCAAGATAGTAATGAATAGGAAAGAAGATTTATTAACAGTATTCGATGATGTGTTCTCGTCTAATAAACCAAACTGGGCCAAGTGGAGGTTGACTGGGACTTATAGGTAATGGTTAGTATTGCACACTATGGAGATGGATCAAGTCACATAGTGAAATTCACCTCTCACTTTTGACCAAAAGGCTTAGTGAACTTAAATTAACGTCTTGCATGTTATACACTAGACAAGTATTGGGTTATTCGGTGATGCTAATTTGGGGAATCATGGGGAACATGATACCCTAGTTTCTCTCCATTATTGATTATCTCTTTTGATAGTTAGTGTAGTTTAGTTTCATATTGATTATTGCAACCCCTCCCCCCTTCAGGGAATTGAGGTGGTCAACTACTTGAATTGCTTATTGGTGAGTTGGTCATTAGTCTACGTATTCCCTTAGGTTCAACCCTAACCTTAGGTTTTATGTCTTGACAATGACCTCTTTATCGTTAAAAAAGGAGGTGTAACTTAGGAGAAATCAATCACATTCATTCAATTATAGCTTAACAAATCAGTAGATGGCTAAGGATGAAAAATGGTGGACAATCTCAATATATAGAGCCCATAAGACAATAATCAAACTTTTATTGTCTGACATAAAAATAGTTTTAAAGAAAATCAGTCAAGAGATAAAGATCGCATTATCAACTCATCACTATCTAGTCTATGAAGCCTCTAACCATACTATCTAGATGGTGCCAATGACAGGTCATGGCTACATCAAACAAAAGAAGATAAAGTGATAAATTCAAGCTAGATGATATTAATATGGAAACCTCCATAAGCAAAGGGGTCTCACCAATCAGCTGAAGTTGAATAGATCCTCAATGATGCACTTGTTGATGATCCCTTATACTTGTCTCTACATCATGAAATGATTCAGTCCAAATGGACGTTAGTACGTGGAATGTATGAGTATGTAATATGCCTGAGTGAACCAGATATAGGTATAATAAAATCAACATAGAAATACTAAATCAAAATATCAAATGTCTATCTAAAGCAAGAATAAAGAGTAGACATTGACCCAGAAATACTATCTAATCATTCTAATCAATCCAATCCAATCAAAGTACTATCAGTTTAGAAATTTTATGGGAGTTTCTCTTATCCAAAAATAATCACTTATGAGCTAGTGATCGTACAACAATTCAGTTGATGTTTCCATAACCATTCAATACCTTGCTGGGGTAAGAACAAAATCTAATCCATAATGAATCCGGATAATCAACCAATCAAGTCCTATTGTTTCAAATAATAAAATGAGGACATGCCCAACATTAACAAACTTAGTCCTCAAAATAGGAACTTGTCCAACTTTAACAGACTTAGTCCACTCCTAGCTTGGCAATGTAATTATTGAGTTTAAGTGGGACTTACTCTCACTCAATTCAGTGCTCGATACTCCTCCCAAAACTCAATGTTCATAAACAACCAATCTCAACCAAACGCATCAATGAGTCTCACAAGGACTCTTATCAATTCATCAATTCTGTCACAATCAAGTCTTTCGACCTATCAACTATCAATCAATTCTCAATAATATCTCTCAACAATTTAACCAATCAAACACATCGACCTTTTTAAGAGTAAATTAGACAATTACATAAGAGGACTTTCAATCTAGACCAATTTGTAGAGTTCAAATATGAATACTCACAGGACCATCAACTTCTATCAACCTATCATCATGCTCACATCACAATCACAATCAATATTCTCAAATCAAGGCTCTACACTCAGTACCTAGGTTTATTCATGCATTCTTTTATAAAGTAACATATCGGGTTTATAAAATAACTCAAGTAAAAGTATTTATTTAGTAAATCAAGTTTATGATGAACATCAACATATGAAAGTAAATTATATATATAGACGCACACACACACACACACACACA
>JAOTQR010087201.1:3990-35008 GCA_025774065.1 Solanum ossicruentum
TTTCGGGCACTTTTTTTGGGATCGTTTCAATACCTCCCCCTTGGGAACATTTGTCCCCAAATGTCAAAGAAACGTATATGAGAAGAGTAATCATGTAGAAATCAGTCCCAACAAGAATGCAATAACATACTTAAAGCATCATTTTCAAAATCTCAACATATGTGTAAAATCGTCATGAACTTTGTCAATATAGACATGAATGCATGCAGATGACTTAGGGGATGAAACATAAAACATGAAATCACATAGAAGACTTCAAGTTAGTACCTTAGGATTGAGTAGGATGGGAGAGATAGAGGTATTGCTTTTGCATATCCGCTTCGACCTCCCATGTAGCACTTTCAACTTGTTGATTTCTCCAAAGGACCTTAACAGAAGCAACATCCTTATTCCTCAACCTCTTCACTTGCCTATCCAATATTTCTAATGGAACCTATTCTTATGTCAAGTTGTCTTCAACTACCCCCACAACATCAAAAGGCAGAATAATATTAGGATCACCCATACACTTCCTCAACATAGACACATAAAAGACTGGATGAACCAATTCTATTTCACTAGGCAAATCCAACTCGTAGGCCACCTTACCAATCCTACTCATCACACTATAAGGACCCACATATCTAGGGCTCAACTTACCCTTCTTACTAAAACAAACCACACCCTTCATGGGTGACACCTTCAAATAGACCCAATTACCCACCTTAAATTCAAGCTCCCTCCTTCTCACATCGACATAAGACTTTTGGCGATTTTGGGATGTTCTCAACCTTTCTCTAATCATCCTTACCTTCTACATAATATCCATTAACCAGATTCGTACCCAACAAAGTCACCTCTCCAACCTCAAACCACCCAATCAGGGATCTACAACGTCTACCATAGAGAGCCTCAAAAGGAGCCATTTCGATGCTTGAATGATAGCTATTATTATATGAAAATTCAATCAGTGGAAGATGACCATCCCAACTACCCTTAAGCTCCAATACACAAGCCCTAAACATGTCCTCAAGTGTTTGGATAGTTTTTTTGCCTTGCCCATCCATTTGAGGATGAAAGGCCGTACTAAGATTTACCTTGGTTCCAAGACCTCTTTAGAAAGACCTCCAAAAGTGTGAAGTGAATTGTGCACCACGATCCAATATGATGGACAAAGGAACCTCATGCAACCTCACCAAGTCATGAATGTACAACCTAGCATAATCTTTAGCCCTATATATAGTCAATCGGTAGAAAGTGAACCGATTTCGTCGTCCTATCAACTACAACCCTTTATAGTCTTGGGTAACCTTATAAAATTCATATTAATCACTTTCCACTTTTAAGTAGGAATCTCTATGTCTTGGGTTAAGCCACCCGACTTTTGATGTTCGGCTTTGACTTATTGGCAACTATGGTAACCTGATACAAATTTGGCAATGTCCCTCTTCATGCCTCCCCACCAATACACCTCTCTCAAATATCTATATATCTTAGTAGACCCGGGGTGAATAGAGTAAGAAGAACCATGACCCTTATCAAGAATCTTTTCCTTCAAGCCACCATCACAAGGCACACACAACCTACATTGGTACCTAAGGGCACCATCTCTCCCTTGGGAGAAAATCTCCACTTTGCCTTGTTTCACCAAGATATTCAATTCTAACAAAGTGGACTCAAGATCTTGCTTAGATTTTACCTCCCCAACTAATGAAGATTTAGAACCATCAACAACAACAACACTACCATTATCAATCTCTTCCAACCTAACTCTTAATCTAGCCAGCCGATGGACCTCCTTAGCCACCTTTATGCCAACATCTTCAACATGAGCTAGGCTACCCATAGACACCTTACTCAAAGCATATGCGACAACTTTAGCCTTACCAGGATGATAATGCATACTCATATCATAATCCTTAAGAAGGTCGAACCACCTTCTTTGCCTAAAGTTGAGATCTTTTTGGGTGAATACATATTGGAGGCTCTTATGATCGATAAACACATCAATATGTATCCATGCAAATAGTGACACCAAATCTTTGATGCAAATACAACGGAGGCTAACTCAAGATCATGGGTAGGATAATTCTTTTCATGTACTTTGAGTTGTCTAGAAGAATAGGTTATCACCTTCCCATTTTGCATCAACACACAACCCAAACCAACCCAGAAAGCATCACAATACACAACGAATCCTTCTAGCCCTTCTGGTCGTGATAATATAGGAGCGGACACAAGTTTATCTTTCAATATTTAGAAGCTCCTTTCACACTCATCGGTCCACACAAATTTGGCTTTCTTTTGAGTCAACTTTGTCATGGGAGAAGCGGTAGAAGAGAAACCACTCACAAACCTCTGATAGTAACCCGCTAAGCCCAATAAGCTCCTAATATCCAACGGTGTCAATGGTCTAGGCCAATTTCTAATCACACCCATCTTTTTAGGATCCACCTTAATACTATCCCCCGAACCACATAGCCTAGGAAGGCAACCTCTTTCAACCAAAATTCACACTTGTCATATTTAGCATACAACTTCTCTTCCTTCAATCTTTGTAGCACTACCCTCAAATGACCCATATGCTCCTCCTCACTATGTGAATAGATAAAAATATTATCAATGAAGACCATAACAAACGAATCGAGGTAGGGTTTGAAGACCCTATTCATAAGTTCCATGAAGATGGCCGGTGTATTGGTAACCCAAAGGATATTACAACAAACTCTAATGCCTATACCTAGTCTAAAAGGCCGTCTTGGGAATGTTACACTCCCTCACCTTCACTTGATGGTACCCGAACCGAGGATCAATCTTAGAGAAGTGGCTAGCCCCTTGGAATTAGCCAAACAAATCATCAATTCTTGGAAAAGGGTACCTATTCTTGATGGTGACCCTATTAAGTTGCCAGTAGTCAATACACATTCTAAGAGACCCATCCTTCTTCTTCACAAACAGTACTAGTGCACCCCAAGGTGATTGGCTAGGCCTAATAAAACCCTTCTCCAACAAGTCGCTCAATTGCTCCTTCAACTCCATTAACTCCGCTGGGGCTATATGGTAAGGGGGAATAGAAATGGGTTGAGTATCTAGGAGGAGGTTTATATCAAAATCTATTTCCCTTTCGCGAGGAACCCTGGGAAGGTCATTTAGAAAGACATCAAGAAACGCATTTGCTATCGGAACTGACTCTATAGGAAGAACTTTAGACTCCACATCCCTAACCCTCACAAGATGATAAAGAAACCCCTTAGAGATCAACTTATAGGCTTTAATGCAAGAGATGAAGCTACCCTTGACCAACACATCATGACTCTCCCACTAAAAAATGGGTTCATTTCAGAATTAGAACTTGACCTTATAGGTTCTATAATCAATAGAGGCATAGTATGCATGCAACAAATCCATCCCAAGAATGACATCAAAATCAACCATGTCTAACTCAACAAGATCAGAAGGCAATATTTTATGCAAGATGCAAATGGGACAATTTCTATAGACCTTTCTAGTAACAATAGATGCACCAATAGGAGTAGACACCTTAAATGACTCGCACAACAATTCGGGCTCAACATGAAATTTTTTGTCAACAAAAGGGGTAACAAAAGAAAGAGTGGCACCCAGATAAATCAATGCATACATATTAAAATCAAAGACTTTTAACATACTGATAACAACATCGGGCATCTGATCAACATTGCCTTCTATGTAAAGCATAAAATTGATTGTGTCTTGGGGCACCACCTTATTGACCACCCCTTCCCAAAGGAACCATATTTGCACCTTGTGGACGGACCTCCTTACCCTTGTTGCGGTTACGAGGACACTCAACCTTTTTGTGACCAACTTCTCCACACCCATAGCATGTATTAGTGTCTCTTAGACATGGCCCTTACCACATATTGGGCATATATTATTAGGGATCACACCACCAATACCTTGGGCTCTTGGGAAGTCATTGGTAGACCCAGATGTGCTGTCAAAATAGAACACATTTGGTACCTGAAACAAGGGATGTTGTGAGTTCTTAAAGTGACTTTTTATTATTTTGATGTGTTTTTGTGTTAATCTTGCAGAAAAGTTAGATTGGCATGATTTTGAAAAAAAGTTACATATTTTACTGAAGTATAGGCCTTACGAGCCCACCTATGAGTTGTAGCACAAGCTACGAGTCGTAGGGTGGTGTCGTAGCAAGAATCAGAGACCAAAATTTAGAAATCTACTAAGTGGTGGTCACGCCTACGAGGCTATCATATGAGTCGTAGTGAGGCTATGACTCGTATAGATGGATTCGTAGCAAGAATCAGAGAGCCAAGATATTGGACCAAAATCTGAAGGCTAATACTACGAGAGGAACATACGAGTCATATTTCAACCAATGACTCATACCTATGAATCGTACCAGTTTAGTCCAAGATGACAAGAATATGATATGAGACCTCGATTACGACTCGTAGGACATCCTACAAGTCGTAACTAAGAGACTTATCAACTACCATGTATCTTTCCTGTGTAAATTCTAGGGTTATTTTGTAAATTTTATATATAGTTTAAGTTAGGTTTTGAAGAGAGTTCGACCAGTAGATAACCTAGAGTTACATTTTTGAATATTTTCTTAGTTTTTTAGAGTAGTTTATTGTTCTCTCTTGGAAAATCCATTTTGGGGGATTGCAAATATTGCCTTGTACTCATGGTTGATTATCAAGCTTGTGGGTTTGCAACATGTGGTGCCTATTTTCTTCATTGCTCAATAAAGCTCTCATTTATGTCTTGTATGTACATTTTTGCTTGTTGTGCCTTATCTATGAATAACTAAGCACCTACAATTTGGGGTTGTGGAACCATGGGTAGTTGACATTAAATAACCTAGGTTTCATGCATTTCCATGATTGGGGTTTTGCATGTATTATCTAGTTTCCTTCATTATTATTGTTGTTTGGTGGTGGACAACACCAAACCCCGCCTACTATCACAATCCCGACCAAGGTAGTTATGAATAGGAAAAGGGAGGTAGATGATAGAATTCAATTGATGTGTTCTTGTCTAATCAATCGAGCCTGACCATAGGGAGGTTGACTAGGACAATAGGTAATCATTAGTTGGCACGCGATGGATGTCAACCAAGCGCCATGGTGAAATTAGACCTTCACCTTCACAAGAGGGCTGGAAGAACCTAAGTTATCGTCCTGCATGCAAATCACTAATTGTAGTTATGTTATCTAGGGTAATCAAGTCAACGAATCATAAGAAAAACAATTCCCAAGTTGTCCCCAAAATTGAGAGTTTCCTCGCGTTATATTTACTGGTTGTTTTGTTTTGTTTTTGAATTACAACCCCCCCCCCCTTTAGAGATTGTAGTCATAAATACTGGAAATGATTAGTAGTGAAGTCTTGTAATCAAACCCTATATTCCCTATGGATTTGACCCTAACCTCGGTTAAGTTAATTGCTGACAACAATTATTTTCTTATTGGAGCGTGAACATAATCATAAATTATGGTGTCGTTGCTAGGGAATACGACTAGGTTTTGATTTCATTTCACTATTAGTTAGTTCTAGTGTTAATTTCTAGAGTCTCGTGTATTTTATTATTTCTGTTCATTTTTGGTTAGTTGATTTCAGGTGCAGGTTGGCTGCACTATGACTGAACAAAACTTTTACATTGCAAATGACTTGTTAGAAGCTTTGCAGACGTGGGCTCTATTTTATTGGCAAGAGTACGAAGGGCCCCAAATCCACCTACAGAATTTCACTCAAACGTTGAGGGGGGTCCTTAGGATAGGACATCCTGCTTGGGAGGCCATGGATCTTTAGGTTTTCCCCATGACTCTCCAGAATGAAGCTGCAGAATAGTGGTCAATCCTCCCACATGATATTTGTTCAAACTGAGGAGAAGTATAGAGAGTCTTCCTCATGAACTTCTATAAGAAGTCCAACAAGCAAAAGCTATAGAAAAAAATCTGCAATTTCAAAAGAGAACCAGGAGAACCTTTGGTAGTGGCTTGCGAGAGGTACAAGCAGTGCTTAGCAGCAAATCAGAACCATGGACTGGATGAATTAGTAGCTAGCTTCTACCGAGAACTAACCTTTGAGGAATAAGGGCAGGCTAACACACTATTTGGAGGGGACTGTTAGGAGTTCGTAAGTCGACCATTTAATGAGATCACTGAGATTATGGATAAGCTATCTGCACTTGCCCAAGTCTACCAACCCCTTCAAGGGATGCCAGACCAACTACTAGTGCATCTACGGGAGTATCTAGTAAATCCACAATAAAAAATGTTACACATTGGACGAGGTTATTCCACCAACATTGTATTATTGATAAACTGACTTGGATTGAGCATATGCTTGAACAATTCCTGATCAAGGTGAATGAGCAAGATGAAATTATCAGGGAGATAAAGCTTGATGTCCTTAAATGTAACTACAAAGTGGAACAATAAACTATATCAATGCAAAGCCTTGGTGATAGGATAGAGCAGCTTGCTGAGCAACTAGACACAATGCGAGATGAACAAAGGAAGAGTAGAAGGAGCAGCGATGGAACTCATGGAGAATTCGAATTATCCATGATGACAAAGTCGATCCATGACATTAAATAAGGTGCTTCTTGGGAGGCAACCCAAGCATCTTTTGTGTGTCATTTTATTTTGAGACATTTTATCGAACTTAACTTGTTAGTCGGTAATTTAATATTATGTTGTGATTGTTAAGACTTTGAACTAGCTGTATCGATTGGCATTTTGGTGTACTTTAGGTAATAGGTTGTAGCAACAAACCAAGAACAGATGAAGGGAAAATTTATGCTTGGATACAGCTTCTACGAGCAGGCCTATGAGTCATCATGAATGTTACTACTCGTAGTCATGCCTCATAGAGGGAATCAGTGAGCACTAGAAGCTGGCACACACACTATGAGCTAACCTTATGATTCGTAGGATCCCTCACGAGTCCTAAGTGGGGTTCATAATGCTTAGATGCGAAGTCATGAATTTTTCTAAGTGTTGGATCTGCTATAAGATCGGGACCTATGAGTCGTATGACTTTACAACTCGTAGTCGGGGTCTCGTAAGACTTATCTGCATAATTTTAAAAAGGGTGAACCATTTTGAATATTAAGAGACTAACATCTCTTGACTCTTCATGTCCCTTCATGAAACATTCCCTTTCAATTTATAACTCTCCCCATTATTCCCTTTCACTATTTCATTCATCTTTACATCTTTCACCCACTAAAGTTCCTTAGCAAGAGAATTGTGCATCAAGAACTCTTCTGGTTCTTCTTCTTCTCATCATACATTCGTATATTCATTTGGTAAGTTCTCGGGTTAAATTCAGTGTATCTATGAAATAGTCTTGTCTTATGGAGGTTTGAATGAATGCCTTACGATCATGATTGGCAAAGTCATGTGACAGTGATTGTGGAAGTAGGAAAACTATGTTGCATAACTGTCTAAGTCCATGTGACGGGTCATATCATGAATTTTATCTTTGTTGGGTGACCTTGATGCCTTATATTATGGCCATGTGATTTGTTGTATATTCTATGGGTTATTATCTAGCAAAAATCATGTGAGGTTAAAATTTTTGGGTTAGGGGTGTTATTATTCTCTTAGGGTAATTTACTCATATGTATCCCCTTTAATGTGCTTTGATGTTTTTACTATTAGAAGTGCTTTGCCTAGATGGGGGAAAATTCATGCTTTGTTTTGAGATGATTGATAATGAAGAGTGTTTAAGTCGCTGCAGTATCACCTACATCTCTGTGTGTGTAAACTTTGATGCTTTTTAATTAGTTGTTGGTCATTGTAGAAAAGTTGGAGGCACCCTGGGTGCTCTCTGCTTTCTGCTATGAGAACTCACTACGAGTCATAAGTTACCCTATGAGTCGTAGTAGATCTTTGTAGCAGGCATCAGTTACCTAAGATGCCTTAACATTCTCCATCCGAGACTCACCTACGACTCGTAACCCTTGTTACAAGTCGTAGTAGTGGTTTCGTGGCCTTGATCCAAACTCTTGAAATGTCTCTGAAATAAGATACGAACCTGGCCTATGACTCGTAGTTCACACTACGAGTCATACTTGCATCTCGTACCTAATTCCAGAATACATTTCCCTTAGCTACCTTGTTGTTACGAGGCTACTATACAACTAATAGGTTGTCTTACGAATCATACTTACACCTCGTATCTGCAGCCGTGAACCTGGTTCGGTTTGCTTTTACTTAGGTTATCTTAATGTTCTTGTTTGATTGTTGCATTTGTTGTTTATTTGATTGAAACAAAACATCATGGGACTCATGCTTTAACATGTTAGCAATTTTTTAGAGATAATGTTTTCAAGAGGTTGAAGGGGTGCTTCTTCTATTTCTGGTCATCGCCTAACAGATGAGTCCTTCGAGGATGAGCAATCAATTGAAGAGATGAATGTGCACCCTGACCCTGAGGCTAACATGCCCTTAACATGATCGCAATCAACTAGAGTACCGACGGAAGTGGATAGCTCCTCCCAGTCTGATGAGGAGGTTGAAGAAGATAGGTCAACTGATGATGACTCCACTTCGGACTCTGGTTCTCTTGAAGTGTCTTAGGCTTAGCCAGAAGAGAATACTCCTCCACAACCTGCTGATTTCTACTTACACCATCACCTCCATCGCCCCTTAAAACACAGGATGGTATCCCTGGAATGAAAGACATCTATGATAAGGGACTCGAACTTAAGAGTCATGGGAGGCTGGTGCGAAGATTTCATGAGGAAGCAAGGTTGAAAGACTCAGGGTTGAAAGGTGTACCAGGTTTAGAAGTTTACATTGACTGCTATGGGTTAGGATGGTTATAACAAGTGCTGGGAAAGTAAGCCCCTCTCTTGGTCCGAGAATTCTATGCCTCTTACTATGTAATTGTATATGGAAACCTTCTGAGGCTCATGAAGCCTATTGATGCACCGCAGTTGAGTGATGTCATGGTCAGGGGTAAGTTTGTCAACATCTTAATAGAGACTATTCGAAGGGTGCAATTCGAATGTAATTACAGAACCCCACACTCCATAGCAGAATATGATCATAGGATGGCATACATGAGGAAAGCAGTTAATCAGAATGATGTCGGGTTCAGAATGGAGTTATTGAGGTAGATAGTGGGTCAAATTTGTGAGGAAGGTGTGAGCCAATATGGGTTACAAACTATACCAAGCATATCCTGAAGGCCTATCTTTCATTTAGGGCAACGTTTTGGTGGTCTATTATCCGATGGCGCATCAGATCCACATGCATGGATAATGTGATTACATTAGAGAGAGTCATGTTATTGGTGAGTATCTTGGCAGGGTATGAAATTGATTAGGCTCATGTTGTGGCAGAACAAATCCACAAGTCAATGTTTCGCACTCAATAAGCATTTCCATTCCCCATTCTATTTCATAGATTGTGCAAGGAAGCTGGTGTGCGGGTTTCTCTCTACTTGGAACCTCATGTAGAGGCTTTGTGTATGATTGACCCCATCTTAATCAGGGCTGATGAAAACCCAATAGCCCTACAGAGAGCTATTCCTTCAGCTATCCTAGAGCCATTTCCAGTAGAGCCTCAGATTCTAGGTCCACCTCCAACTACTACTGGCACTATTCTAATTATTACAGAGCCTACACTAGCGGTCAAGATTGAGTCTACACCATTCTCCAGAACTCTAGCACCAGCTGTATTTACTTTACAGGTTGAACCTCTTTTCTCTACTGTTGCATTTTATACTTTACTATGCAGGGTGGCTGTAGTAGCGGGCAGGCTATGGGAGCTGTCAGCACGGGTCCGACCATTGCTTGATCAAACTTTTTAGGACTTTGAGGAGAGGATGAGGGCATTTGCTCGAGATTTAGTTGATGAGAGAGTCCGAGCGGTAGATGCCCGGGTCGATGCGTTTGAGACTAGAGTCCACAAGAGGTTTGAGGAAGCTAGGCCTGCCGACATGAGTACAATTACATGGGAGTAGCCAAGTTCAAGGTTGACTTATTACAGATGTTGGCATCCCTTGGTCCAGCCCCAGAGGTAGCACTGGTAGGTGATGAGGCATTTGATTGGCTCACCGACCATCCGAGCACCCGCGGGAAGAAGCCTTTTGAGCAAAGTGATAACCCAGAGCTGACCCCAAAGAAGCCAAGACAGGAGGAGGAGCCCATACCTGAGGAGGTGGTGCAGGAGTCGCTTTTATTGTAGGATATTCAGAGAGAGCGAGCACAACACACCTCACTTGGAGAGGATACTTCCGGTAATGCTGCAGAGGAGAGGCAGCCCCAAGACCTCGCAGATCAGCCTGAGAATGATGCTTGAGCACTATGATATTTGACTTCTTTTGACCCAGTTCTCATTTTGTTATGTTGGATACTTTATTCTTTTTTCAGACAATCTTTTTATTATGTTGGTTTTTGGTTGTGTTTAAATATTTTTATGTTAGATGTTATTTTTACTTATACTTTGGATGCTAATTTTTGGTTTTTAATGGATTTATGTATATATTTCTATGTTATCATATTTTATTTCTTTTCTTGTCTTTACTTTGAGGACAAAGTATCCTATTTTTGTGGTGTGTAGGAAGTTATGGATTAAGGTGAAGTCTGAGTAGCCTCAAGTCCATAACTTCCCTTATTTTTGATCTCAAGATTTTCTTGTCGTGCTACATTTTCCTTATGGATGTTTACTTTTCTGTTGAACCGGCATGTTTAGGTAGTGTAGATACTAGGTAAATTCATAGTAGTGTTATCTACTGGCATATATATAATATTTAGATATGCTTTTAATGCTTTGATGAAAAATTGGGTGCCCTCAAAATTTTTGAGGTTGTGATTATTGATGCATTCATACATTTTTGAGTATTTGGCAATGTTTGTTCTGATATTGTGAAGGTAAATTTTTCTTAAAACATGACCTGTGAGTCTATGCTTAATTGTGGATGCAATTTCCATGTGTGTTGTTAGCTTATTTTGCTACATTCATGCATCTGGGATGGACCCAGAACTTACCATGTTACTCTAAAATTGGTTTGGTGATGTGATGGATATGGAAAGGATCTTAGGCCTTCGTTCTTTCAGTGAACCCACTTTTAGCCTAAATGACCCACCAGATGAGTGAGTGAATCCCTTGTTCCAAACTTTTGAGGTTATCTTGTACTCATTCTTTCTTGATACCTTGCTAGCTTAACCTTGTTTGATTGAATACCTTGATAGTGACTTTGGTCTATCCTTGAACATGTGAATCCTTGATTGAGGCCAAAGGCCTAAGTTGAGGGTGGCTACAGTTGGTGGCCCTAGTTTGAGGCATAGATATTGTGCACTTCACCTAAGCCTAAAAGCCTAAGTTGAGGGTGACCCTTATTGTGGTAAAGTAATAATTATAAGGTGGTTAGTTGGGAAATCAAGAAAAAAATAAAAAAGCATGAACTGAGTGAAGAAAGAGAAAAGAAAAGTGCCTTGAATTTAGAAAAAGTAGCAAAAATAAATTTGAAATTGTGGTACAACTTAAAAAGAGAAAAAAAGCACTCGAGAAAAGTTCAAAACAGGAGAATAAGGGTGGAGTGATTAAAAAGGGGTGCATTATAAAAGCAAAAAGTGTTGGTAAACATGGTTCAAGGATAGCTTTTAGTTACTATTTGCCCAAAATACCACACCAAAGCATCCTGAACCTATGTTACAAGCCTATAAGTCTTAAAGTGATCCAACTCCACTTTATCACCAAGCCAGAAGATGAGTATAGAGGCAAGCCTATGGTGTCAGTTAGTATGCATTGAATTTCAATTGTGAGAGTGAGAATGCTTCCTCAGTCCCTGAAGGGACTTGTTTTCAATGATGGCATCTGCACTACTTGAAGTAGCTTATAACTATTCCAGCAATTATGGACAGTTGATGCTCCTTAGCTTGTCATAGTTGGATTTCCAGGTATCTCGTTATGTTCTTATTTGCTTAATAACTCTGCAATCCTGTATTGGAAATAGTAGTTGGGTACTTAAATCAAAGGAGTTGTTGTATGTTCCATTAGTATAGCTGCTATGTACTTTTCTTTGTCTGTGTAGATTGAGTAATCGCTTGAGGACAAGCAACAATTCTAAGTTCAGGGTGTTGATGTGTTGTCACAATACAACACATTTGGTGCCTTAAACATTGGATTTTATGAGTTTTTAAAGCGACTTTTATTGTTTTTATGTGTTTTTGTGTTAATCTTGCAAAAACGTCAGATTGTCATGATTTTGAAGAAAAATTGTAGATTTTACTGAAGTATAGGCCTTACGAGCCTACTTACGAGTCGTAGCTCAAGCTACGAGTCATAGGGTCATGTCATAGCAAGAGTCAGAGACCAAAATTCAGAAATCGGCTAAGTGGAAGTCACCCCTATAAGTCCATCATATGAGTCGTAAGTCTCACTACGACTTGTATAGGTGGACTTGTAGCAAGAATTAAAGAACCAAGATATTGGACTAAAAACTGAAGGCCAAGACTACAAGAGGAACATATGAGTCAAAGTTTAAGCAACGACTTGTACCTATAAGTCATACCAGTTTAGTCCAAGATGCTAAGAATCTGATACGAGACCCCGACTATGACTCATCGGTCAACCTACGAGTCGTAATTGTGAGACGTATCAGCTGCCAATTGTCTTTTCTGTGTAAATTCTAGGGTTATTTTGTAAATTCTATATATAGCTTAAGTTAGGTTTTGAGGAGAGTTCGACTAGTAGATAACCTAGAGCTACATTTTGAATCTTTTCTTAGTTTTTTAGAGTAGTTTATTATTCTCTCTTGGAAAACCCATTTTGGGGATTGCAAATCTTGTCTTGTACTCATTGTTGATCAATCAAGCTTGTGGGTTTGCAACTTGTGGTACCTATTTTCTTCATTGGTATTGATAAAACTCTCATTTATGTCTTGTATGTATATTTTTGCTTGTTTTGCCTCAGCCATGAGTAGCTAAGCGCCCACAACTTGGGGTTGTGGGAACCATGGGTAGTTGACATTGAGATGACCTAGGTTTCTTCCATTTCCATGATTGGGGTTTTGCATGTATTATATAGTTCCCTTCATTATTATTGTTGTACAGTGGTGTCCAACACCAAACCCCGCCTACTATCACGATCCTGACCAAGGTAGTGACGAATAGCAAAAGAGAAGTATATGACTAAATTTTATTGATGTATTCTCATCTAATCAACTGAGCCTGACCAAAGGGAGGTTGACTTGGACAATAGGTAATAGTTTGTTGGCACGCCATGGTTCCTGATCAAGTGCCATGGTGAAATTCGACCTTCACCTTCACAAGAAGGCTAGAAGAACCAAAGTTACCATCCTGCATGAAAATCACCTAGTGTAGTTGTGTTATCTAGGGTAATCAAGTCAACGAACTATTAGGAGCTCAATTCCCAAGTTGTCCCTAAAATTGAGTGTTTCCTCGCGTTATAGTCAGTGGTAGTTTTATTTTGGTTTTCATTCACAACCCTCCCCCCTCCCCCATTTAGAGATTGTAGTCATAAATACTAGAAATGATTAGTGGCGAAGTCGTAATCAAACCCTATATTCCCTTTGGATTCGACCCTAACCTCAGTTAGGTTAATTGCTGACAACGACTGCTTTCTTATTGGAGCGTGAACATCATCAAACCCCATATTAGAAGCATGAGAAGACCCTTGGCCTTGATGGAACCGACCACCCTTTCGACTTTGGAACCTACCCTCAAAGCAGGCCCTCTTGGCCTCATTACCCCTCCTCTTTCTCAAAATTTTCTCCTCCATTTGCTCAACATAGGGCATCAAACAGGACAAGTCCATGTCATTAATCAACATAGCGGACCGACATTCCTCACTCACCAAACCGGAAAAACCCATCACAAATTTATTCATTCTAGACCTTAGGTCGGCCACCAAGTGGGGAGCATATTTAGAGAGTTGATTGAACTTGAGAGCATACTCCCTCCCACTCAAATACCCTTGTCTCAAATTCATAAATTCCACCAATTTGGCTTCCCTAAGCTTAAGAGGGAAGAAATGATTAAAAAAAGCTTCCTTGAACTCCTCCCAAAGCACCACATTTGATTCCCTTCTCCTCCTTCCATTGGTTTTAAACCATATTTGTGCCACCCCTTAAGTTGGTAAGCCTCCAACTCCGCCTTCTCCTTCGATCTAACACCCACAATAGCCAAAACCTTGTAGAACTCATCAATAAACTCTTGAGGGTCCTCATCCACCTTTGACCCATAGAATTCTGGGGGATTCATCCTCATGAAGTCTCTCACCCAAGATGCCAATATAGGAGCATAAGGGGCTTGGGCCCCTTGATTGGCTTGATTAGCCATAACTTGTGCAAGCAAAGCGAGAGCATTCCGGAGCTCACCATGAGCTCGTTGTCCCTGGGAGCGTGGGCTCTTCTTCCTCTTATGTTAGTCATGATCTAGCATAGCAAAGAACAATCTTTAGGGGGGAGGGGGAAACCTTATTTCAACTCTATAGCATGACTTAGAACATGGAGAAGGGAAGCATTTCCTAAAACACCTCATAGCCTCCTACTCATAGTTGTGGTCCACAAAATAACTCTGAATAAGACTCTAATTGATGTGGTGTGTTGGACTCCAAGGATCTAACAACCTAGTGTTGTGATACCAAATTTGGCATGATTAAAGCCTAGGGCCTAGATGTGACACGGCGCATGGAGAACCCAAAGGGACCCTAAGCAAGCCTCATAACATATCATTACACTTCCTTGGTTGCGGAAGCAATAAAGTACAACAAGAAATAGTAAATAGGGACAAGCGGGCCTAAGGACAACTTTCATATCATGAGCATCAATAGTCAAGAGAGAGTCAAAGCTCATATCATAATACAAAACATGTCCAAAAACACCTCTAAAACTTGGATACTTAGCGGAGGCCAAGATAAACTACCGGGCTCACCCTCATAGTCAACATATACATAAAAGAAGGATAGTCTTAGAACATAGTATAAGATCATAAACATCATCCCCGAAATGGAGGACTTACCAAAGAGCTTGAGAGAAGTCGTACTAGCAACGTGGAGGAGGAGGATCAAGTGGAGCTCCGGTTCCTACATGGTAACATTATGTAGGCATAAAGTATACATTAGTACATTTGAATGTACTAATTTTATAGGATGTAATGCAACAAAAGATAAGAATCATAACCAAAATGCATATTAGTAGGCAATAGATAACGTATTAACAAGATGTTATGTATGATCAATGCTTAAATAAAACATGCTTACATAGAATATAATACAAGGTGTAAGAACAGACCAACATTATGAAACCCATAGGCTATAAAGGTACAAACCCCTTTGGTTGGTTGGTGGATTGTCGCACCCTACCACCCTTGGTGATTGAGGAACAAACCCCTCAACTCGGTTACCAAGGTACAAACCCCTTGATTGGTTGGTGGATACTCACACCCTATCCCCCCCGGTGATTGAGGTACTAACCCCTTAACCCGAGTTACCATGGCACAACCCCTTGGTTAGTATCAAGTTATAAACCTCTCGACATGGTCACCCGGGCCCTTAATCCCCTGAGCAAGGTATGGTCACATTACAACATTATATAGGAGAATATCATATAGATATATTCCTTTCATCATCATAAAGTCATTCAACTCACAATACATGCATTAGACCTTCAATTCCTCCAAAATACATTAGCCAGACATTTTATCAAACACTTGGCAAGTGTGTAGTGCTAGTGTAAAACCATGCAATTCAAAAGTGTAGTCATTCTAGAAAATTCAATATAAAACCATCAATAGATACTTGGTAACACCCCCAAGCAATATACTTCATAACCATTCATCAAATCTCAAAATAGACGTTAGATTCATAGCTCAAAACATGCTGAATCAACCATAATTTCATGAAACCCCAACATAGCGTGCAGTGAATTTCATAATAAGTAAGACCCATGAGTAAACAAGTTTTAAATCATGCAATTTTAGTTAAAAGGAAGCTTGGGTATCATGGGTGAAAGGAATTCATGAAAGAAACCCATATACCTTAACTTTGGAGAATCCTTGAAGAAGATTAGAGATAGAGACTTGAAGCTTGAATGAGAACCTTAGAATCCGAATGAGTCGTGGGACTTGAGATTTGGAGATGAAATATTGTGTAAGTGTTTGAGAGAGTATTTGGTAATGTCTTGAATGATATGAGGGTGAAATAATGCTAAGCATGGGTATTTTCATGCATGGGAACACTTAGGCCCAAGACCCAAAGACCTTGGACTGGATAAGAAAAACAATGTACAAAATACATTGTAGGGTGCCCTTGGCGCGTCACGCCAGGGGCACAGATCATTTATGGAAATCTCATTTTTGTGATTTTCAAATTTTGCTATGGTTGCTTTTAAATCAGGGTTAGATTCATCCCCACTCAATTTTACCACCTGAATAAGAATAGGAAGTCGAATGTTTGATATCACGCATGGATTTTGAGATATGTAGAATTATGATCCTTGGTACTTTCGAGGCATATTTTCGAGCACTTTTTGTGGGGTCATTTCATATTACTAATAAATTTGCATCTCAAGAGTTAAGAAAATAGATTTAAAATAAAAATACATACTTACAGAGTTTCTTTATAAATATTTAGGGTTTCACATTAGGTCATCAAACACAATTGATGAGCCTTGTGTCACGGACTTAGAACTCTCGCTAAGACTCCCATGCTACACTTGTCAATTTGCTCAGGACTCTTTCACGATCTTACAAATGCAAGTAAGCTTGTTACTTTTGATCTCTAAGAGAACGCTAAATTAAGAAGACATGAGAGCTTTGTAAGAAAGAAGACTTGTATTATACTTGAGAATGCTTGCAATTTATGGATGCCTAACAATGCAAATGACACCTCTATTTATACTACCTACTTGGGTTCAAAGCATAATTAATATTTATATTACAAGTCCCTTAATATTTACACTTTAGTCCTTCTCTAGAATTCTCCACACAAGTCTAAAGAATTCTAAGGACTTCAGGACATATCTACACAATTTTAGAGTCTTCCATAAACCACCCAAAGGCTCTAGATTCGTCCCCCTTCTACAAGATTCAGTGACGGATTATGAAATTTGACCATATGGAGCAAAACAGGCATATCCAAATCAAAAAATATTGTGGTGATGCGTGGCACATATATCCGGTCATGAGGCTTCGATCAAAATATATTGAACACGAATCCCTAAGGATTGAACTGAAAAATGCAGTTCAGTCCATAGGACTTCAAAATCAAGGTTATTAGAACTAGTGCCTCGGCATTGCCGCTCTAGCTCTGGATGTGCAGTTCATTACCCAGAGACAGTAGCCGGTGAAGATAATGTTATCCCTGTAGATTAATAGTAATACAAAAAATATAATCTAAAACGAAAATATGTTGAACAATCTGAGTCAACAGAATTCACTGTGTGTCTTTAAGGAATTTAATCCCTCACTATACCGAGGTTTATGCATTATTTCCTCCCAGGATAAGACAGATTAACGTTACAGGGTAGCGATACCTCAAACTCTCATAATTTCTAGTGAACTCATAGAACCAACAATGGATTCACATTGACTCGAATCTTGATTTTATAAGAAAATATATGTAGAGGAAGAAAAAAAGTTTCTGTCTAGAAAATGTAGAAAAGGTCTGTATGTATAGCCAACATTAGATACATGTTCAGAACAGGCGTGGTGACCTTTGGGAAGAAAGGTATTTGTTCAAAGGAACAATTTTACACACAAATTTTAAAAGGTAATTAAATGAACTAATTTCAGATATTTTATTAATAAATAATTCATAAATTAATTTAGTTAATAAATAATATACCAATTAAATGATTAATTAATAATTTAAAAAAATAACAATTTTTTTGATATTGGTTAAATAAATTCTGTCTAAATAATTTATTAATCTATCACGTCATTTGTCAAAGTCGAAGCCGTAGCTAAAGTCGAGCCGAGCGAGCGAGCGACGATGATGATGGCACGAGAGGATCCCCTCTATTTGGCTGTTTAAGAGTTAGAGGAAGTGTTTCATAATGTAAGGACAAAACTTTTCATCTATATTACCGATGAGGGAGAAACAACTCTTCATTTCCCTTTACTTGGTTATCCCCACATTTTTCGTATTCTTTAAACTATCATCTAACCTTCATTTCCTAATTCACACTTACTACTAAAACCCAATAATATCCCACTTGAATGGACAATAACTATTGTTTAAAACATATGCATGAAAACCTTGTGTGATCCATAAATAAGGACAAGTTGCATCTGGATAAGTAGGTTTCCCTTTGAACATTCCATAGTGAACATATATTGGATATAATCAATCAATTGGTAGATGTGATATCTTTGAACCATCGATCTTTGTCGTATACCTAGACAACATAAGTCACATAACTAACCCTTTAACTTGTTTTGGTTCTCATTGTTTTGTTTGTTTAGCCATGAATACTTCCTGGTTCATAAGTGCATAGAGAACCGGCCTTAACGAATTCTCCTTGGAGTGACTTACACTTCACACTTACATAAATGATATGTAAATGTGTTATGTATTGATATACTATTTGATATACCATGTATCAAACTTGAAAATCATTAAAAGGTTATATTACCTTATCCTTGTTACTAAATATTGTCTCGTCATGAGAATAGGCTTTATTATAGTTTTTACAATATTGAACCATCACTAATGAATTTGTTTGATCTCTTTGAACCCAGATCTTGGGATCTTCTATCTTCTAGGTAGAGTTACTATTGTGATGAATTGCCCTCGACCATAATCCCATTCTTGTTAGGACCCTAACTTGGTATGACCTTAATGGTCTTAAAAATTGATTTCAAAAAGTTTTTGACCAAGGTGACACCTTATGGACACCTCCATAGGTCGTGTAACTCTCCACCAACATCTGGAGGGCCCTTGAGGTGACCCTTGGCCTTGTGTATCAAGTGTTGGCCTTAACTTGGAGTTTAAAACCAAGGAATACACCACATAAACCCCACATGGTCCGTGTGGCACTGTATGGACTGTGTGGTGACTTGGTCTTGAAAACCATAGTTTTGGCCAATGCTTGGACCACATGAACCTCTCACGGACCATTTACCTCTTCATGGGCCGTGATGCCCTCCATATGGGCATTGGTGTGAAAATTTTGAAAGTATGGAATCACCATCTCAGAACTTCGTCAGTGAAATAGTTTCTTAATATGGCTTCATAGAAGGGCATACGATCTATGTGCATTTGTACAAACCGTCTTGTACGGGACCCCTGACAATAATTTGTGTTTTGTTTCTCGTAATTATGGCTACTACTAAGGGTCTTTTGTGACTTTCTATGCTATCCAGAGACATTCAAATGACCAATACTCTTCTTGTCTCATTCAAATACATTCTCACACTTAGAATTATATTCAAGCTCACTCTAAGAACTCCTCTCAAAAACTCTAGTAAAGGCTTATTTATATGCCCAAATTTACACTCCAAAAGGAATAGTAAAGCGGTCGTTGATTAAATATAGAACTCAATCAAAGTTGAGGTCGATCCCATAGGAAATCGCGAGAATAAATCTATTAGCACCATTTCAGATGTAATATCTAATCCCGAAACAAAAGTACATAAAGTAAATGGGGTTTTTTTGGTTTTTGTAAACTAAACTACAAAAGTAAAGTAACAAATGAGTACAAAGACTGCTGGATATTAACCAATTAATTCAAAGCTAAGATTGTGTTCCCCATGACATCTCATACGATAGCTGAATCTATGCAGTAAACTAATTCATGATCACATATACAAGATCTAACAAGTTATGTAACAGCTAATTCACCTCTTGGTTCTTCTTAGATATATTTCATTCATCACCTCTCGGTCCCATAACGTATACTTACTAACCCATGTTATTGACCTTAGAATACTCTCACCTTTCAGTCTCAAGTACCTAGACTAGGTTAAAAACCTCGAATTTCTGTCGTAGAACTCTTTTCCTAATCACTCCACCCCTTTTGTCTATGTAATGAATAAAGGATTACCCTAATGCGTTGACTCATTAAGTAAGAAATTAAAGTGAAGAATACTACGATAAATAAGCCGATTAATCCTAAGATTTACCCCATATTCGTCTATCTTATTAATTTATCATGGTTCCCATACCCCTAGTTGTGGATTTACCCTAGGATATTCACGAAAGGTAACCCACAATGATATAAAGAATTTATAACAAAGAGCTTACTATTGAAGAAATATCCATGGATTACAATCTTGAATAAGGTAATTGAAATCTACCAAGTTCAATGAAATTGTAAGCAAAATAGTGTTCTCTGTCTTCAATCATCCTAGACTAAGTAAAAATGGAATAAAAATAATATTTATATACAAGGAAAACCTAATCCAACTTAAAATAGGAAAGTTAACTTTGACATGTGTATGGACTGTTAACGGCCCATGGAAGTAGATGGACCATTTATCGGTTCGTGTGGACATACTTCATCTTTAAACTCTTCATTCCACATCGCTGCTCCACAATAGGGAAACGGTCCATATAGATGTTAACGACCCATGAAATGGATCATCTCTATCTCCTACAACCTTTCGCTAATCACGTCATTCTCACGACCCATGTCACGGATGGTGGTTTGTCACACGGCCCATGACGGGCCCCGTCTGGTGCCACTTGCATGAATACTTCAACATTTGACGATAATGGCTCCTTTCACGTCACTTTGATAAGGCGTGGCATGGCCCATGTCAAGTCTCACAGTCCATGAAAGGTACCATAGGACGTGCCTTAGGTAAATTTCTCTAGCTTCTTCCTTTAGCTCCTTGTCATTGTCATTTGTTGCCAAGTGTGAGGCCACGGTGAGCCTCACAAGTCATGTGATAGTACACGAGCCGTGTGGGCACCCGTGTTCCCTCACTTTGTTCCATTTTTTTTCCTATTGCCCAAGGCCTCATCCACATGGCCTCTCACAGTCTGTGTGATGCTACACGGGCCATGGAGGCCTGCTTGCGCCCACACTTAAGCTTTTGTTTCATTCCTTTTCTTGTAGTTCACCCATTTATCCATGCCTTCACCATTTTTCCTGAAAAGTAACAAAAGCACAGATCAAAATGACTACTATGCTTGAGAACGCGCAAAAATCCTTCGTTTAAAGCTTTACAGGAGTTGTATTTCTATGACTCATCAACACCCTCAACTAAGAATGGTTACTTATCCTCAAGCAATAACGACTCACCCAAGCAAAGCATAAACACAAGTGCTCACTCAGAACTATGTGTAACCCCTCAATTTTCAACACATATGCCTCGATAACAAGCTTAAGAATGTGCTTACACCCCAGATGGACCCAAAAACATTAAGGCAAACATCATGCATGCATGGTCAGTCCACATACGATCAGGAATAAAGACAACCTAGTTGGTTTAGCAACCAATTAGTGCAAATATAGTGCCTTCACTACAAAGAAGTCGCACTCACAACATAAGAATGTAGAACAGAGGCTGGAATGTAGATACTCACTCTCATAAATGACTTTTAGTGGACACACAAGTATCAATCATAAGCTTGCCCTTATTTTCGCCACCTTAACTTCAGAATGACCTTTTTAGGATCACATTATACTTTTGCGGCTTTTAGTGTAGGCTCGGGCTCGGGTGAGGTATATTTAGGATTAAAGTGACTAACAGGCCTCTCCCAGACACTTCTTTTGACTCAGCCATTTGCAATTTGGTCTCCAACACTTATTTCCCCTATTCTTCCATCTTTCTTTAGTACAAGAAGTGATTTCCGTGCTTATTCACTCATTTTTATTCTTTTCTTTTTCGCTCATTAATTTTTGCTCACGTTCATAACCCACTTTCTTTTCTTCTCTTATCACTTGATTCTTTTCCACACTCATTTTTTTTTATTTTCCCTACAATAGCCACCATCAACTTAAGCCTTTGGCTTGGGTCAAGGTTCACAATATCTTTCTAAAGGACCAGGGCCAGCATAAGCCACCCTCAACGTAGGCTTTTGACCTAGGCGGAGGTTCACAATGTCCTTGGAGAGACCAAGGCCAAAATAAAGATCAGTAGATAAATAGGGGAAGTGAATTTGGTGATTACAAAGAAAAGATCTGTTTAGACTCAACTACTAGTTCAAGAAGGACAAATTCATTTGGTTGGTTAATTTTTGGCTAAGTAACTAGTCAACAACAATGACCTAAGATCACATCCTAATCTAGCCATTTATTCAGTGGGACTAACCAGACAAGTTCTATCTCACAAGTGCATCAACTGAATTATGCGAACAAGCTCATATATGCATTGCACATCTTCTACACTAGTTAGCACTAAACCAACATAGATATGCTTACTAGAAATCATGCAAGTTAGTCAGGATGGGATGCAAGCACATATAACCTTTTGCAAAATTGTTACTTTGGGGCTTTTTTCGCAACATGAGTTACTTAGACTTCTATGACCTGGACTTCTATGAACACTTGTATTTATATAGACATCATAACCTAAACATACCAATTCGACTAGATAATACATTTGAGAGAAAAGAAACATGACAAGATAAACTCTCAAGTGGCAGGATGCCCCATCACCTCCAAAAAGACGATGTGGTGTCCTTACTACACCACAACTAGAATAAAAGAATAGAAAGGGGGAAAGAATATACCTAGGACACTCTAGGTGTCAGTTGTGCCAGTAGGACCAGACCCTCCTATGGGTCTCCATCATCATAGGTCGCACCAGGTCTGAAGGTGCTCTTGGAGGCTCCTACTCATGCCGCATCTATTGCTCGTCGCTCTCTTTCCTCCTGTTCGGCGGTCGCTCGACGTGGGGCTCTCATGGCCTTATGCATGTGTCTCTCCTCCTCTTTCTGTGGGTTAGGTGGAGGACTGCATCGGTGGCTACGTCTCTTGCCTTATCCTTCCTCTTGGGATCTTTTAGGGGTGGCACAAGTGCAACAGATAGGGCGAGTGGGCGCCCCATGTGTCATCTAGAAAAGGTTCCATGAGAGCATTAAAAAGGCTCATCCAAGATTCTGAGAGGGGGCGCTGTTGCGGTTGCCTTGTATTGCCTAATCATTTAGGTGATTTGGTCCTTCATGTCATTTACTGTTTGCAAAAGATTCTTCATTTCAACCTCGGAAATATTCCCGAACATTTCATGGAAGTATCCCTCCAAAGTGTTGACATGACCCTATAGGATATCGATTTGGCCTAAAAGCTCTGCCCGAAGTTGTTCCACAGCTTGTTGTACATTAGAACGGACCACATGTGTCATCCTTTCAACGATCTAATCAACAATAGCTGTTTCTATAGCTAGTCTTCCCCCACTCTCGCAAGGAACTCATAAGGCATGTACATATACCATTGTTGCACCGGGGTTACTGCACCACTGCCCTCAGGCTACTCAGAAGCCTCACCTGATTGTGGGGTGGTGGTGTAACCCTAAAATGACAAGGGATGCTGTGGGACTGCTCTGGGTAAATTTGCTGGGCCACCCAATATGCATGTTATAACTCGTATCATTGGATCTTGGACGTCTTTAATCAGTGCAATGTTTACAATACCCTTTGGAGCATCTTTTTATCCAGATAATGTGTAGACATCGACCTTCTTGCAAATTGCACGAATCAGGCATAGAAAGGGCATGCCTGCTCTTTTAGACAAGGCTCGGTCTCACATCTTATAAGCTATAATATGACCCATATTCATCCCAAATTTATCCATTAAACACGTTACTAGTAAGGCATATGAGGGTTGTAGTGTGTTGTCATTGCCTATAGGCCACAAACGTTTTTGCATCACTGCCCAACAAAACTTTGGCACAAAATTCAGAGAAGCCTTGGCAATAGGAACCTTGGAATTTGTGACCCAAGGCACCATAACCCCCTTGATGGCAATTTGTTCTGCAATCCATCCCAACATTAAGCTTGAGATAACGAATTGAACATCCGCCCCTCATCCATTAGTCCATCTGGAGGAGCTCGGTAATTTGTCCTAAATAGGAATCAGTTGATGGTGTTCTCTGAAATATCCACGCATGTACCATACACGATCATATGTGACTGCAGAGACCTACCAAATGCTATTTGCTTCTTCACTTTCTTAGACTGATTACTCTCTATGGAGTTCAATAGACTAGCAACATATTAAAATAGAATAGACCTCCTCAACTATGGAGGGCCCATAGTAGCTAGGTGGTTGCACTATCCAACCAAACTTGTACGCTTCGAACACATCTCTAATCTCTTGGATGCTGTCAAGTTGGTCCATAGGTACCGAACCTCCGAGATGACTGGCTACCGTTGGAACCCTCCGGAGCCCTTGGTTAGCACGTGAGTGTAGATATCTTTGGCACCTAGGATGGACACGTAGAAATGCAATAAGCGACCTAGCAGTTTTGGGATCTGTCATTGGGGAGATTGCAAAATGTATAGCCTCATCATCACTCTCCCGGAGTTCGATCTCGTCGGCCTGCTCCTCAATGTCATGCCCGCCGACCTATGGAGTGTACACCTTTTTTTCATTCTCTAGGGCATCCTCCTTCTACTTTGGGGCATCCTCTTCCTCTTCAACTCCCTTATGATGAAGCCTCTCCTCAGAATGGGGGAATCTGTTGCGGCCCGCTACACGAGCCCGTGTAGTACGAGGGGAGTGAGGAGAGACATTTCCCATAAAATAGACCTCGATCCCGCCTGAGGAGTCATCACCTGAGTCACTTGCAGCTTAATTGCTAGATGACACAGTGAGAGAGTCGTGGAGACGTGACACAGGCTCGTCCCTTTCACTAAGTCTGATTAATCTTTGGCGTGGTCCTGTAGAAACTACAAGTATCACAAATAGACACAATCTGTTTGAAATTTTTGAACGAGAAGGGTGACGCACTAATAGATATTTAGACTTCCCCTATGCAATAAAAGTGACAAGAACCATTAAGAGTGGCGTCACCCGGTCTATCATAGGTCCATTGCACTTAAGGACATGTAGATATTAAAGTCACAGGCAACTGGTACTCAATTATTTTTTAACTCAGGTGGTACTGGTTCAAGGGGGGCCCTACATGGGTTGTGTAGCATGACATAGTTCGTGACAAGGCCCATGGTGGGGGTGTGAACCACGTGGAGTTTAAGGCCCCTCATACAGGCCACTTCACGGTCCGTGTATAGGCACACAGTTCGTGTGATGAGCCGTGGGAGGCCCCGTTCATCCCTGTTAAGCCCAAGGTACAAACCCACACCTATTTATGCACTTTTATGGTTAGATCCATCAACACACATGTATGAGGGGCGTGAGTATGCTAATATTCATCACAAAAGCTCTTTAAAATTACAATATGCCATGGACACCTCTTCAAGCATACAACAATTGTGGTTTTCACTACCAAACGCCAACCCCACATTAATTTCATGCATGACACCATGTTAAACAAAGAAAGAACTAATTTTTTACACTAAACAAGCTCACTAAAAATTAGATTAGAAGATGAAGAATGTGAGTACTTACTAGATGTACAACAATGGAGGGGAAGTCTTGCTAGAAGAAGGAGAAATCTACACTAGAATAAATCTATGAATCTTGAAGTGTATTCATGAATCATCACAAAGAAGATTAGAATTTTGAGGGCTTTTGAGAGAGGAAGCCGGTTGAAAGAGAGAGAAAGTCATGAGGTTAGAAAGAGAAGGGAAAAGTTAAAAGTAAGTAGTTGGGACAAGATAAGGGTTTTTAAATACCGTTAGTCAACATAGTTGACCGTCTCTCTCTTCTCTACATGGACGGCCTCACGGCCTGTGTGATGTGGTACGGTCCGTTTTGGACCGTCCGTCCCACCATACTTTGCAAAAACTTAAAACTTACCTGACACGCGTTAACCACCTCCACAGCCGACTTCCCAGGCTATGGCACAGTTCACGATTCGTCTGGACAGTTCGTGTTGCTATACTTAGCCCTTGCACGAAGAATTCTTGGGCCATGTGTGCGTTCCAAACGATCGGCCACGCGACCCATTTAATGGTTGATGGTCTGTGTAGCAACCTATGTGGACGTACTTAGCAATATTCTTGCCTTATCTTGCTTAGGCAACTGACACAGTACCCCATGAACATTCCCATGAACAGTCCCACATGGTACAACCCGTGTAGACGCTCGTGGCGCTGCACTTTTGCAAATTTTGGCTTCTTTGACCTTCCACCTTGCGTTGGCTTCCGATCTCCAAAATTCCACCTATCCTCACCTATTGACAGATAAATTAAAGATTTTTTTTAATAACTATTACATTGCATAAGTTGCCTCCCATGAAATGCTTGATTTAATATAGCGTCACGATGCACCATCTCGACTACTCAGACTTCGTCAAGAAGCATGACCTTAATCACTGAGGCTTCTTCTCCTGTACCAAAGTATTACTTCACTCTCGGCCTATTCACTTTGAATTGATCCCTATTTTCTGCTTCTAACACAATTACACCACCGGGGAACACTTGGACAATCGTGTATAGGCTGGACCTCCTAGACTTGAGCTTACCCAGGAAAAGTCTCAATCTAGAGTTGTACAGTAGTACCTTGTCACCAACGCTAAAACTCCGTTGGGCAATATGCTTGTCGTGCTAGATCTTCATCCTTTCCTTGTATAGTGCTGCAGTCTCATATGCTTGGAGGTGAAACACATCCAACTCATTAGCTGGTTAAGTCTCAAGTCAGCAGCCTGATCCCAATTCATGTTGAGCTTCTTAAAAGCCAGAGTACCTTGTGCTCTAACTCCACAGGTAGATGACAGGCTTTTCTGAACACCAAATGAAATAGGGACATACCAATGGGGATCTTATAAGCCGTACTGTAGGCCCAAAGTGCATCATCTAGATTATGTGCCCAATCAATTCTGGTTGCATTGATAGACTTGGGATCTCCATGATTTCTCTGTTTGACACTTCAATCTGTCCAATTGTCTACGGGTGATAGGGTATGACCACTTTGTGTTGTCATACTCCATACTTTGCTAGCAATACATAGAAGACCTTGGTACAGAAATGAGAACCCCCATCACTAATGATAGTTCTGGGTGTCCCAAATATGGAAAAGATGTTTCGCCTCAGAAATTGGACAACACTCATACTTTCGTTGTTTGGCAATGCAACTACCTCCACTCACTTGGAGACATAGTCTATAGTCCCTAAGATATACTTCATTCCATAAGAGCTCACAAATGGGCCCATGAAGTCAATGCCTTAAACGTCGAATATTTCAACTTCAAGAATGGGGGTCATGGGTAGCTTTTGACACCTAGAGATGTTTCCCTATTGCTGACACTGATCACACCCTAGCACCAAGTCATGGGTGTCTTTGTAGATGGTGGTCTAGTAGTACCGACATTGCAGAATCTTCTTGGCTGTCCTGGCACCACCATGATGACCCTCTATGGAGGTAGATTGATAGACCTCCATGATACTCATTATCTCCACTTCTAGAATCCGCCTGATAACCCCATCAGCACATGTTCGAAATAAATATGGGTCATCCCAGAAGTATCTTCATAGATCATAAAGAAAAGTTTTTCTCTGGTAAGGGTTAAGGCCCTCTGGCATAATGTCGCTCACCAGAAAGTTAGAAAAATTAGCAAACCAAGGAATAAGGTCAACAGAAGCTGCCAATACTTGCCCATCGGGAAAGAAATCATCGATATTCAACCAATCCTTCGGGCATGACTCATCCTCCAACCTGGAAACTGGTCTGCTACCTGATTCTAATATCCTTTTTGGTCTTGGACCTCAAAGTCAAACTTTTGCAGCAAGACAACCCATCTAATCAGCCTTGGCTTCGCATCTTTGTTGGCCATGAGTATATCAATACTGTATGGTCAGTATGCACTATTACTTTTGTGCCTAATAAGTAGGCCCTGAACTTGTCGAATGCAAACACCACATCCAGCAATTCCTGCTTAGTCACTACGTAATGTTTTGCGCATCATTGAGAGTCTTGTGGCATAGTAGATCAGATGAAATATCTTGTTGCGCTTTTGCCCGAGAACAACACCCACAACAATTCAACTAGCATGACACATGATCTCAAATGGGGTAGCCCAATCAGGTGCAATTACCATAGGTGCAAAAATCAACTTTTTCTTTAGAGTCTCAAAGGCATGCCTATAGCTGTCATCGAACTAAAATTTAGCATCTTTCTCCAAGAGATCGCACTGTGGATGAGCAATCTTGGAGAAATCCTTAATAAACTGGCAGTATAAGTTTGCATTACAAGAAAACTCCAGACGTCCTTCATAGATATGGGAGGTGGTAACTTCTCAATAACCTCAATTTTCGCCTTATCTATCTCTATGCCCTTATCAGAAATCTTATGGCCAAGGACTATGCCTTCCTTGACCATGAAATGGCATTTCTCTTAGTTTAATACAAAATTTGTTTCCACAAAGCTTTGTAATGCCCTGTTAAGATTCAACAGGTAATCGACAAAGGAATCACCCACAATAGAGAAGTTATCCATAAATACCTCCAAGGTGTCTTCTACGATGTCTGAGACATCATACATCGTTGGAAAGTTGCTGGGGCATTGTATAGCCTGAAAGGTATCCTCTTGAAAGTAAAAGTGCCATACGGGCAAGTGAAGATGGTCTTCTCCTAATCTTTGGGGCTATCGATATCTGATTGTAGGCCGAGTACCAATCCAAGAAGAAGTACCACCCTTTACCTGCCAAACTGTCTAACATCTAGTCCATGAAGGGCATGGGGAAATGGTCCTTCAATGTCCATCTATTTAGCTTCTGGTAGTTCATGCACACTCTCCACCTAGTAACAGGTCTCAAAGGGACCAACTTATTGTTGTCGCTAGCCACCACTACCATGCCCCCTTTCTTAGGGACGCACTAAACTAGACAAACCACTTTGCTATCAGGAATGGGGTATATTACTCAAACTTCCAACCACTTGATAATTTTTTTTCACTACCTCTTGCATAGATGGATTTAGCCGGCGCTGGTGCTCAACACTAGGCATACAATGATCCTCCAACTTGATCTTGTGTATGCATATCCCTAGAGAAATCCCTATAATGTCTGCAATGGTCCAACCAATAGCTTACTTGAACTTTTGGAGGACACCGAATAATGCCTTCACCTAGTCTTCCTAAAGATCTATAGCCACAATCACAGGAAGAGTGCTATCAGCACCCAAAAATGCATACCTTGAGTGTTGGGGCAGCTCCTTGAGCTCCATAGTCGGAGGCTCCTCAATAGAAGGTTTCGTTGGCGGTGTAGGTTTGTTCTATAGGTCCAGGTAAAACTTTTTGGGGACAAATGGTTTGGTTCCCCTACCTTGCAAGGCATTCACAAAATCATGGTATCCGATGACACCATCATCAGGAAAGTTCATCAATACTGCTACTAGCGTGTCCACACTCATCCTTTCTTCAAGTGGAATTTCAGATAGACATTCATCATCCACATCCGTGACCGACATAACAACAACCTCCTTGGTTCTCTTCATGGTCGTGATACACACTGAACTTTATCTCTTCAGTGTTCAATTTGAAGGTGAGCTCCCCTCGCTCCACATCTACCAATGTCCTATCAGTAGCCATAACTGGCCTCCCAAGGATGATAGGAACCTTAATCCACCAGAGAGTCAAGAATGACAAAATTGGCAGGAAAAGTGAACCACCCCACATGGACCAACACATCATACAAAATCCCCATGGGCCACTTGTCACGCCCCAAAGTCCCATTAGGGTGGACTGGCACCGGTTGCCGGTAAGGCTCGGGAGAATCAACCTGTGTTTATGCGTTTATTATACATACTATGAGGGGTTTCTACGTTTGACATGCCTTTAATAAGATAAAAAGTGATAACAAGCCAAAAAGAAATGTATATGACTAGGCCGTTGGAGCCCAAGTGTCTATAGTACGAGACATGACTTCACTTTGTTGTACATAGTCTACAAAGCCTCTAAATAAAGAAAAACATCAGATAAGGGTCGGGACAAGCCCTGCCTCAATAAACTGTGCAATAAAAACATGTAATCATTAGATATATACAAGCCCCGAAGCAACCTGGAGCTTGGTGACCGCAGCTGAATATCTTGTACTCCTACTGGGGAGATCTACTAGCACCTGTACCTGCAGCATGAAATGCAGGTCCCTCGTAAGAGACGTCAGTACAGGGTAATGTACTGAGTATGTAAGATAGGATATACTGTATAATAAGTAACAACTCAAATGAAACCATGCATCTGTGGAAGATCAGGGACCACCCTTAGTTATACTATGGAATCATGTACCTTAGGTTCTTTGTATCACTTTATCTTTACTGTAAATTCTGTACTGTAAAATCTGTGCACAGCTGTAAACAAGTGGCCAACTGATCAGTGGTAAACTATATCGGAATCGTCCCTATGCTAGGTTAGTCATGAACCCCCTCGGGCTACCACCCTTAATATTGTATCAGGATCGTCCCTATGTTAGGTTCTTCATGAATCCCCTCGGGCTACCACTTGTCAAAACTGTATACTTTATCTTTCAATTACCTTTGAGATAATTCTTTTGGTGGCCATAATATTAGAGCTTTGGACTGTATATGTAGCATGTGACATGTGGATAATCACACAAGATAACATGACAATGGAAATGGTACATTATACAAATAATGATATGCGTATGAAATGGAACAACTCGTGAGCTTTACTTCGTAACAAAAACTCATATAACTTGGTATCCAAACATGTATGCAATTGTGAAGGTGACTATGTATAGAATCATATGAACATGTAAAAGAATGGAGACATGGTTAATAGTTGTGTTGGAGTGGGTAAGTGCCTTTATGTACCAAGGAGAAATCTATGTTTCATGCCAAGTGATATGAAATCAAGTAACCTTACATACCTCGTCGTCGGACCTCTTTACTATCTCAAAACAACCTTCCCTTCCTTCAAATACTTATCTACAACATAGTAGAGGATAAAAATAGCATTAGAAGCCAATGAATACATCTTGGCATCTCAATCACATAAGAAAACAATACACGGGCAGCAAGCGGGTGTT
>JAOTQR010087211.1:0-35002 GCA_025774065.1 Solanum ossicruentum
TAAGATATATTTATACGCGCATACATACATATATATATATATATATATATATATATATATATATATATATATATATATAGTAAAAACTAACATCTAAAAACTAATATCCATAACTAAAGTAACAAAACATGATCCAACACAAATATCCAAAACCAAAATAATGATAACAATTATCTAATAAAAGGACAAAATATCCATAAAGAAAATATAAGAACTGGGGTCAAGAGGGTCAAACATCATGGTGCCTCTAGCACCGGTCTCTGGCTAGTTAGAAGGGTCCTTTGTTGCAACCTCCTTCTCAGCACACTAGGACCCAGCTGTATCAGAGCTATTCTCTTGATATGGGATGTGCTGCTCACGACCTCTCTGAATAGCCGCCATCAGTAGCGACTCCTACCCTACCTCTTCTGGTATGGGCTCCTCCTCCAGTCTCGACCTCTTTTGGGTCAGCTCTGGTTCATCCTGCTCAAGGGACCTATTCCCGAGGTCACGCGGGTAGTCAACTAGCCAATCAAACATCTCATCACCTACTGGTTCCACCTCAGAACTGCAATTGGGGATGATAATATCTTTAATAAGGTGGCCTTAAACTTGGCCAACCCCTGTGTCATTGCGCTTGTGTCAGTAGGCCGAGCTCCCTCAAGTCTCTATTGGACTCTCGCCTCGAAGGCATCTACTCGGGCATTCGCCGCGCTAACTCTGTCATCTACCAAATCACGGGCGAATGCCTTCATCCTCTCATTGGAGTCCCGTACGATCTAGTCAACCCAAGGTCTAACCTGTGCAGATAGAGCCTAAAGTCTGGACACGGCCATAGCTACCCTGCGTAAGAATGCTTGAAAAGTAACAGTAGAAGTAAGAGAATTAACCTGTAATGTAGCTGCTAGTGGTGCTGGAGTACTGTAGGATGGTGTGGACTCGATCTCCACAACTGGCGTGGGCTTTGTAGCAACTGAAGTAGTGCCGACAGCAGTTGGAGGTGCACTCTGAGCCGGAGGCTCTAGTGGGAATGACACTAAAATAGGAGGAGCTGCTCATGGTAAGACCACCAGGTTCTTATCTGCCTTTATCAAGCTGGGATCCATGGTCATGTAGCCTCTATGTGCTGGTCCTGGTGGCGGTCAATAGGAACACCCGCTACACTGCACAAATGATGAATCAAAACAGGAAATGGTAATGAGGTGTTCGTCTGGATGACTGCCTCATGATTTGCTCCGAGATAATCCGAGCCCAGTCTACCTCATAAAAAGCTAAGATGTTGGATAATAACACAGCTCACTCCAAAGTGATCACATTCTCCATGAAAGTGGGTTAGATACGCCAACGGATAGTAGACCATCAAAACTTGGCCTTGAAAGAGAGGTGGGCCTTCACTATAGGATTAGCATGGTTTGTAACCCACATCGGCTTGAAGCCCTCCTCACAAATCCCGCTCGCAATACATCATAGAAGGACTGTCCTGGCCCTGATGTCCTTCCCAATCACCACTAAGAAAATCATGCCCAAATCACGCCGGTTTCAAATTTCCTACTTCTAAAGAGGGCATGTGATAGTGTCCCTTTAATGCAACCCCTAGGGAATTAATTATTGTAATTAATAAAGGGAATATATCTTGTCTTTCCTAGGGCTCTTTATTAATTGCACTTGATGAGGGCTGGTGATAGTGTGCCTTTAATTCAACCCCTAAGGATTATTTATTACACTTGATGAGGGCTCCCTATGGAATTCATTATTGTAATTAATAAAGGGAATATAACCTAGGGCTCTTTATTTATTGCACTTGATGATGGAATTTACTATTTTCGGGGTTATGAATTTCCTTTTATAGTGTTGATTGCATTTAGCTTTATTTGAGAATTGCATTTTTTCACTTAAAAGTGTTAAGCATATCAATGTTATATTTTTTTATTTTTTATTATTTTTTGATTTATATTTTTATTGTTTTTGATTTATTGTTTGAATTTGAGTGATTTTCCCTTACTACCATAATAAAGTTTCATTGTATATTGAGTGAATTTTCGCTTTATTAGAGATGTGCATTTTTTGTCATCTTGTCAATGCACCCATCATATTTTGCAGCAAACTGAGACACTCTATAAGCGGGTCGAAAATGGATCCGTCGAATAGTCTCCTTCAAAATAGGAACTTTCTTACCTCAGATTGGCATCACCCGTAATCTCGGCTGCTCTATTGGCTTTTTGTTCTTTGATATCCCTGGTGGATTGTAGCAAGATATGATGCATACAACTCATGGACTACGAAGGGTGCATACTTGCCCAGCTGCTGTAATGTCCATCATAGCCTATGTCTATCTAACTCTACATCCAACCTAGGCACTTTATCCAACCCTGAGTCATGCAGTCTCGATTCTTCATGAAATAGCCACACCGATTTGCCCTGTCCCTTGGGCTCTAAACCTGATCATATATCTTCTTCATCCTTGGGACACACCATCTGCGTTCGGTGGGGGGTTGAGACTAGACTTCTTCCTGCTAGGTCTGGGAGATGCTGTCAGACTCCGATTCTAACTCTGAGTATGAGGGGGTGATCTGTGGTAGGCTACTATTCGACCAATCTCCTTTACCTTGTTGTTCCTCCACTTCAGACTGGGAGGAACTGCTGACTTCCATGAGAGTCTGTGCTGCAAGTTCCCGGGTCTGAGGTCTATTGGCTTCAGGGTCTAGCCTGACTCTGTGGACTTCCACAGAGCCCTCTGAATGCTCAGTCATGGATGATTCATCAATCAACCTCCGTTGGAAAGTTTGAATTGCATGTTTGTCCTTTAGAGGAATTTTATCTTCAAACCAACCACATAACAACATATAAGTTTCAAGATGTTTGGTCCAATAAATCACATAACAAAAATAAGAAACACAAACATTTAAGCATAGAAACAAAATAAAACAGAAGAAAGATCAATAAAACACTTGCAGGTCTGCAGGTACGAGTATAATTACGACTCGTGGGATGCCTGGCGAGTCGTACACCTGCCTCGTAGTAATAAAATTATTAACAAAACTACAATCTGACTCAGGTACGAGAAGCAATAATGACTCTTAAGAGAGCCTACGAGTCATAGTCTGGCCTTTTACCAAATTTAAGAGACATTTTTAAGAACTTAGTCAAGATGATGAGACCCTCCCTATGAGGTGTAACAGGTATTATGAGTCATATGTCGGTTTTATATGGGAGATATGAAGAAACCACAAGTTACTGATGCTTGCAATGAGGGACCACTAGAACTCGTAGGGGAGCCTACGAGTCGTAGGAGTGCCTCGTAGCAAAAAAACAAAAGGCACCAGTAGTGCCTATCATTTTCCCACAACAAGTACAAGCAAAGCACACAATTAAAAATACTTGGAGCATAAGAGCAATACAAAATACTTGGCATATAAGCAATCCCATAATGACAATAGAAAGTTAAAACGACCATCATCCCTAAGAATCGAAATCATGTTAACATTACATCAAACACACCGAAAACAAAATATTTTCCAAGCTCACACTTGATATCAACAAGACATTCTAGAGAGATGCAAATACCATTTAAACTATTGCAGTGCAGTCTAACAAACTAAGACATATGAAACACACCCACGCTTCCTACATTCCTATTCCAATGATAAATCGAACAATGTTTGGGCAACACTTAAGAATTACATTCTATGAATTAACAATTTTTGCATGCACAATCTCCCACTCAAGAATTCCAAACAAGGTTTGAATCACAACAAAACTTCTCAAAGTATACAAACTCTAGATCTTATGTCTAGCTCAAAAATCACCACATGACATGATTATACATGGTTAAACTAAGTCTACACTCATCTAAGGAATAGGTTTACCATAAAAGATAGCTAAATTTATCCATGAGGCTTACCAATTGATTGAAAGTTTAACAAAAGCAAAGAGAATCAATAACCATGCCGAAAGCAAGGAAATAGTGGCCTCGCCAGAATCCTTGTCGGAAAATGACATGGGTAGCAGAGATTTTCATAAAAAAAGAGGAATATAGGATGGGTTTTGGGATTTTTGGTTGCTTAGGGTTGACGAAAATGAAGAATTGGGGTCAAATTTTATTTTGACCCCTATTTAAAGAAAACGGGTTAGAGATTAAAAACTGTAGATCGGGGCTATAAGACCCTGACTATGAGTCGTAGGGTGTCCTACGACTGAAAAGTCCCGGTCTCATAGTAGACCCAACACTAGTTAAAATTCATACCTGGGAACTACTAGCCCCACTTACGACTTGTAAGAGACCCTACAAATCATAAGGTTGGCTCGTAGTGTTTGTGTCAACATCTGATACTTACTGATTCCTTCTACGAGGCTTGACTATGAATCGTGGTGATGACTACAACTCGTGGTCCTGCTCATAAAGGTTTCTCCAGTTCCATTTTCTCACTTTTTCAACTCTTTGATTTCCACCTGCTAACCAAGTCTCGAGACTCAACAATTTCCAAAATATTACATCTGCATCAATGTCTTTCAACTAAAAACACACTCACACCTTTTAGCTAAGAATCTCAATAACCAAAAACACTTTAAATAGACTAACAATTATCAATAATGCTTGGGTTGCCTCCCAAGAGGTACCTTAATTAATGTCGTGGCTCGACTTTGTCATTATCCTTCATCGACTATCATCAAGAGTCCACACCTCACTCTTGAACTTGTCTGGGTGTTTCATGGATTGGCGAATATCGAACACGACCTCTGCATCATTGACCCTAAACCGCAGTTGAAATCCATATCCACTAGGGCCTCTCCCAGTAGGCAGAAATGGTCTTCCAAAGATGATGGACACCTCAAAATCAACCTCGCGATCAGGGACCACAAAGTCCGTGGGAAAGATGAATTTATCAACTTTAACAAGCACATAAAAAAGGATTCCCTTTGGCATTTTAAAGGTTCGATCCATCATGAGCAACCTCATTTTTGTCGGGGCGGGAGTGCCAAGGCCAAGATTTTTAAATACTACAAGAGGCACTAGATTGATTCTTGCTCCTAAGTCACACAATGGTCTTGCAAACTCAACATCACCAATGGTACATGGAATGTAAATGCACCAGGTTCCTCTCATTTTTGAATAAGGCATTTGGTCCTAATCGCACTACATTGTTATAGTTCTTGTGAAAATTCTTGGTTCAAAGTGCGTTTCTTGGTCACCAAATCATTCATATACTTGGTATACCCAGGCATTTCCTCCAAAGCTTCTAGAAAGGGAATGTTGATGGAGAGTTGGTTCATCATCGAGAGGAAGTGTTTGAGTTTACACTGCTCTCCTTTTTCTTAAGTCTTTGATGGAAAGAAGGAGGGGGTTTTGGAATTGATTTCAATTTTTCATGCTCCCTTACCTCTTCTTGTTGCATCCCAACAACCTTCGGATCTTCTCCCTCAACCACAACTTCACTACAAAGCCCCTTATCGTCAACTTCATCGACAATTACTGGTATAGAGGGATCTATAATGGTTTTTCCACTCCACATCATGACTGTCATGCAATTCCTTTCATTTTTAGGATTTTGAACCATATTGCTTGGTAAGGTGCCCTTTTGGTGTTGGTTCAATTGTGAAGAAACTTGTCCAAATTGTTGTTCCAGTTGCTTAATCGCCACCGAGTGAGACTCTATTTTTCGGTTAATGCTTGAAATATCCTCTTTCATTTCCTTTCAAGTCTCATCTGGTGGTCGGCCCTCTTCAATAACTTTTCGAACATATCTTCGATCATAAAGTTACTTGACCCGACATCACGGTTGCAAGGTAGCACATAAGGACCATTCCTATAGCCCTTTTTTCTTCCCCATTCGACATACGACACTCTTTCTCTCTCTCATAGTATCTGCCCCGATTGTCTCTTTACACTCCATCATGGTTGAAGTTCCGACCTTGATTCCTGGACCCTTATCTCCAATATTCCGAATTGGAACCTTGGGGTTTTTTCTGGAAATTTGCCGCTTGGTTGCTTACAAAACATGTATCTTCATCAAAGAATGGATCGTCATAGATGGGAGACTTCGGAGGTTGGTGGGTGAATGCTTTGAAACTTGCTTGGTTTTGCTTTAAAACCAAGTCCATGCTTGTGCGAACTTGAGCAAGTTGCTCCATGATCTCTTCTTTTACCTTTGCTTTCTCATTATTGGTGTTGACCCCACAAGAAGGTTTCATCATACCTTGCTCTCGTTGACCCCATGCTCTATTTGTTTTGACCACTTGCTCCATCCTTTCGGCTATCAATGAAAAGGGTTGTTCAAGGAACATGCCTCCCATGATTGTGTCAGCTAAATCTTGACTATTCTCGTCAAATGCCTGATAGAAAATCTCAACCAATGCATCATCAACAATCTTGTGAACAAGGACCATCCTTAAACATTTGGTAAACCTTTCCCATGTTGTGCAAATAGAGTCACCCGTCAACTGCTCAAAGTTGTTTATTTTGTCCTTGAGCTTCAACTTCTTAGATCTTGGAAAATATCTTTCAAGGAATACTCTCTGAAGCTCAGCCCAACTTGTAATAGTACCCAAAGGAAGCTCAAACAACCATACAGCTACATTGCCTGTTAATGATAGTGGAAACACTCTTAAACCAACAATATCAAGAGAAAGATTTTGAGTCCCCATGACTCTTTTGTAAACAAACACCACATTTTGGAGATGATGGTGGGGATCCTCCGAAGGTAGCCCTGTGTGTAGTTCATATATTTGGAGCATTTAGAGAAATCCATTAGATACTGTGAACTTAGTATCTGCCGGCAAAGAAGGCAATACTATGTCACCATAACGTCCATAACCATAGGGTTCAATCGATATTGATTTCATCCATAAGAATTTTCATTGAAGTCCTTGAGTTGTGGCCTGTTACCCCTTTATTATAGATTCTCCTCTCTTTCCATATCCTTATTCATATTCATATCATCCTCAACCTCGATATCCTCATTCATTTGAGCCTCCAAATTGATCAGAGTTATGGGGTTACCTTAGCTCCTTGTGTTGGGCATACAATAAAAGTAAAATACAAGTGATTCTAGGAATCAACAATACAACTAACTAATAGTGAATTCAAGTCAAAACCTAGTCATATTAGCCGACACTGGTGCCATAATTTTTGATGATGTTCATGATCCAATAAGAAAACAGTTACTGTCAGCAATTAACCTAACCAAATGTTCAGGTCGAATCCATATGGAATACAGAGCTTGACTATAAGACTCCACTACTAATCATTTCAAGCATAAATAACTAAAATCTCTAAATGGGGGTGGGGGTGGGGGTGTTGTGATTAAAAAAAAAGTAAAATAAATACTAAACTATAATATAAGAAAACACTCAATTTTAGGGACAACTTGGGAATTGTGTTTCCCATGGTTCATTGACTCAATTACCCTAGGTAACATAACTATAATTGGAAATTCGCTGCAGGTTGGTAACTTAGGTTCTTCTAGCCCTCTTGTGAAAGTGAAGGTCGAATTTTACCATGGCGCTTGGTCAACCACCATGGCGTGCCATCTATCTGCTACCAATTTTCCTAGTCAACCTCCCCTTGGTTAGGTTTGGTTGATTAGACGAAAACACATAAATCGAATCCTATCATGTACTTTCGTTTTCCTATTCGTACTACCTTGGTTGGGCTCATGATAATAGGTGGGGTTTGGTGTTGGCCACCATAAAATGACAATCTTAATGAAGAGAAATAGAAAATACATGCAAACCCCAATCATAGAAATGCAACAAAGTTAGGTTATTTCAGGTCAACTACCCATGGTTCTCACAACCCCAAGTTGTGGGTGCTTAGCTACTTATGGTTAAGGCAAAACAAACAAAAATGTAAATACAACACTATGTTGAGAGTTTTACCAACAATAATAAAACGTGTAGGCACCACAAGTTATAAACCCAAAAGCTTGATTGATCAACAATGAGTACAAAGTAAGATTTGCAATACCCAAAATAGGTTTTCTAAGAGAAAATAATAAACGAATCTGAAACCCTAAAATATTCATGAGGGAATATTCAAAGGCAATTCCTATTTTCTAAAATCTGCCTTCCCCCAAACAAAAACCTAACTTAATGTATTTATAGTTTTTACAAATAAACCCTAATAATAATACAGAAAAGACAGCTGACAGCTGGTACACCTTGCAGGTACAACTCGTAGGGTGACCTATGAGTCATAGTCGGGGTGTCATATCATGTTGTTGGCATATTGGACTAAACTGGTATGGCCCATAGGTACAATTCGTTACTTGAGCTACGACTCATATGTTCCTCTCGTAGTCTTGACCTTCAGTTTTAAGTCTAACATTTTGGCTCTCTGATTCCTGCTACGAGTCTACTTATACGAACTTACGACTCATAGGAGGCCTCGTAGGGGTGACCTCTACTTAGAAGATTTCTGAATTTTGATATCTGGTTCTTTCTACGACACACCCTACGACTAGTAGCTTGGGCTACGACTCGTAAGTGAGCTCATGTGCCCTATGATTCAGCAAAATCTGCAACTTTTCTTCAAAATCATGCCAACCTAACTTTTCTTCAAGAACAATACAAAAACATATAAAAACCATAAAAAGTCACTTTTAGAACTCAAAAAATCCCTTGTTTTGGGCATCAAATGTGTTGTATTTTGACAGCGCATTTCATGGGGTCCCTTCGTATTCCCCTTGCACTGTGTCATATCTAGTCCCTAGGCTTGGGTCTTGACAGCATTAGCACATAGAATGCACTAAGTATGTAGGTATACGATCAATCAAAGGACATCACAATACTATCAATATGCATAATCATAATCAATAGATAAGGACACAATATGCATCAGCATGCAATTTAAAATTATGATAAGAAGTATCATAAATTTGTTCTTATCCTTAACATAATGTGAGAATAGGACCACAACCAACATACAAGACCATGAGGACTATTACATGAAATCTTAATGTTGCCTCTACACCTAGTAAAAGAATAGCCTACTTTGGCAGGGTAGACTATACCTTATCTTATGGGATACTTCTCATTTCAGCATGCGCTTTAACGTGAAACCTTACAAGAACCTTCCCATTTCGGCACATGCTTTACTTATTGTGGATCCACTAACATAATACCATTTAGGTAGATAATCATTATCCCTACGGTGACATCAAATCATGCATATATATATATATATATATATATATATATATATATATATAGCTTTCAACATTGTTCATACTTCATTAAAATCATGCTTTCATAGCTTTTAAAAATAATCATCATAGTCTTTCATGAAACATCAAGTCATAAGAATAGTCCATCTATTTTGCTTTCATCATAGATGGGTAGACATTCTCATCTTAACATCATGTCATAACATTTAGGCTTTCATCACCCTCTTTATCATCGCACCATCTTAGCTTTCATAGTGTTATCATTATCATATAATAATCATAATAATTATTTAAAACATGCTTTTCATACTTAAGATCATAAGTATTAAAATTCATAGCTTTACCATAGGAGACTAGGGCTAAGCGTGGGTCCATAGATATTTGAGTCAAGATCATGCAAGTGAGTAGAATTCATAGAGAAAACATGCAAATCAAATCATTTACAAAGGAACCCACATTACATCATGAAGCCCTAATTATGCATACTTAAAACTCACATACTTCGGCTTAAAAATCAAATACATTATGAAATTTATCATAATTCATGCATAATTAGTCATAGTCATCATATAGGAATCATAATCCATACATTAGGAATCATAGCTTAAAATTACATAAGAAATCATTATGAAATTTGATAAAAAGTAATCTTTTGGAATGAGCTTCATGGATTAAACTAATCTGTGAATGAAGCCTACATATCTCAAGTAGAATACCTAGAAATGGAGATGTAAATTTGGAAATCCTTAGTTAAACTCTCAAGCTTTAGCTTCAACAGAACCCTTAACTCAGAAAGAGAAATATTATGAATCCTTGAGAGAAATTTAGGAATTAAAAGTTTTGAATTAGTTAGGAATAAAACTTTATAAAGTTAAAGTCAGTTGGGGTAGTTGGAGTTGCCAAAATGACATAGTTTAGGACTTAGATGGATTGGAAAAGTCAAAAACACCATTCATAAAAAACTATCGGAGTCATCCACGAATCCCCTTCTATGAGCCGTGGATCAACTGACGGCTCACAACTTGCCTTGTAGGTTAGGGTGTCACAAAGGTTGAGCTACTAAAATTCTAGCTTCTGATCCATTAACATGCAACATGACTCATGGATGAACTTACGGGCAGTATAACCCTTTGTAGTGAGATCCCAAACTTAGACAAATTTTTGGTTCCACAGAGCCTCCAAGTACGAGACCTAATGATGGGCCGTGGTACTTCACACGGACCATCTGATAACTTTTAAGTCAACTTTCAAAATTTCTTCGATTTTTCAATTTCACAAGGCATTTTCCAAAAGTGCACCTATGACCCCTAGATGCATCTAACGGCCATAGAGCGTCTTGTAGAAATGACTTATCTGTAACAATCTTAACTTCCAGTTTCCCAAGTCTTTCAACTTGAGCGGTGTTACAAATACAGTGTAAGTAATAGCTAGCTATGATGAGGGTTCATTTTTATTACCTATTTCTAATATTTTTCTTCCTCCCAGTTTCCCAAGTGTTTCAACATGAGCGGTGTTACAAATACACTGCAAGTAATGGCTGGCTAAGATGAGGGTTCATTTTTATTACCTATTTCTAATATTTTTCTGCATTTGAGTGAATAAGACTAAAAGACTTGTCCACTTCCACAAATTGATTCTATATTAAGTATCTTATAGCTTATATAATCATGTGAAAAAAAGGTTAGAGTGAAATTATTAAGTTAGATTTTGTGACACAACCTACAGTAATACTCACTCTCTTCCTTACTATTTATTCATTGATTAGTCTATTACCTAATGCCCAAATGTGAGTTAATAATAATTAATGATTATTTGGTATACTTTAGGCTTAGGGTGGCTGCAGTAAGTAGATCAAAAGGTCATTCTCCCCCTTTATGTAATGGCCAGGAGCTAGATGCAACACGGTGTATGGAAGAACTAAAGGCAACCCAAATAAGCCTCTTAGCATATGTTTTGCACATCCTTGGTTACGAAATAATACACAAACATTTAACAAATCATTCTAAGGGAATAGGGACTTGTGACTCGTGCTATGGGAATTGATAGGATAATTAAATTTCATGAATAACATAATAAGTAAGACTAAGGGGAAACTAAGTATGACTTAAGCTATGGGGAAGTTAGGATGTAGGACTTTCATCACTTTCCATCATCATCAATAGCATCAAATAACAATACATAAGAAATAGGATCAAAAGGATAAGTCTCCATAAAAGCTCAACATCTAATCATTATAAGTATCCAACAACACCTCTAGATCACGAATAGGGCAGGTCCAAGACATGTGTTGGGATCACCCTCAAAGTACATAGAAAGTAAATGAAATAAGTCTCAACATAAGTAAGATATGAGTCGGAGATTTTCCCTGAAATGAAGGACTCACCACAATAACAATCTTCATAAATCCAAGCTAGCCATGTGGAGGATGAATAGGAGCTCCGGTCTCTACATGGTTAGATCATATAGCAAAAAAGTATTCATTAGTACTTGAAATGTACTATTATGTTGGGCCTACTGCAACATTGAAAATAAGTGTCATGATCCAAGTCTAGGGCCTAGATGTGACACAGCGAATGAGGAACCCGAAGGGACACCAAATAACCCTCTTAATATATCATTACACATCATTGGTCGTAGAAGTAAGTAAACAACACAAGTGGATTAGAAATAAGGAGAAAAGGAGTCTTTCATAGCATAAACATCAAGCAAAAAAGTCATAGCTCATTACATAACATGTCCAATAACACCTCTAATACTTAGATAGGAGCGGGGGCCAAGATAAGCAACCGGGCTCACCCTTATAGTCAATACATGCATAAAAGAATGATAGTCTTAGTACATAGCATGAGATGATAGAAATTGTCCCCAGAATTGAGGACTCTCCTACTAGCTTGAAAGAAATTGTACTAGCCATGTGGAGGAAGATGCTCAAGTGGAGCTCCGGTTCCTACATGGTGACATCATGTAGGCATAGAGTATGCATTAGTATGCTTTTACATACTAAGTATGTAGGATGCAATGCAATAAGAGATAAGTAACATAATCGAAATGCATAAGCATAGGCAATGAGTAGCATATAACAATATGATATGCATGGATGATGCTTGAGGTAAATCATGCGTACATAGAACATAATACATATGCAACATGACACCATCATTATAGATTTCATAGTTTATTAAGGAAAAAACCCCTTGATTGGTTGGTGGATCGTCTCACCATACCAACCATGGTGATTGAGGTACAAACGCCTCAACCCGATTATCAAGGTACATAGCACTAGATTGGTTGGTAGATCATCGTATCCTACCACCCTTAGTGATTGAGGTACAAACCCCTCAATATGGTTATTAAGGTACAAACCCATCGAAATGGTTACCCGTGCTCTTAACCCCCCGAGTCAGGTATGGTCAATTTCCAACACTATATAGAAGAATATCATATACATACATTCCTTTCATCATTACGAATTCATTCAACTCATCAGATATGCATTGTACCTTCAATTCCTCAAGAAACATAACCAGACATATAATCAAAAACTTGGCGGGTGTGTAAAGCTAGTGTAAAACCATGAAATTTAGGGATGAAATCATACAAGAAAATCTAATGTAAAACCATCCACCAATACTTGGTAAAACTCTCAAGTTATATAAACTAAAATCCTTCATCAAATCCCATAATAAATCTTAGATTCACAGCCCAAAACATGCTAAAGTAGTCACAATTTCATGAAAGCCCAACATAGTTCATAGTCAAATTCGTTGTAAGGCCCATAAGTAAATCAACCTAAAATCATGCAATTTAAGTACAAAGGAATCTTATACTTCATGGGTGAAAGAAACTAATGAGTGAAAACCACATACCGTGACTTTGGAGAACTCCTTGGTGAAGATTGAAATGGAAACTTGAAGCTTGCATGATTCCTTAAGATTTGGAAGAAACTTAGACCCTTGAATTTTGACATGAAATATTGTATAAATGTTTGAGAGAGTATTGGGGAATCTATTGGATGATATGAAGGTGAAATATGGCTATGTATGGGTATTTTTACGCATGGGAATACTTAGGCCCAAAACCCAAAAGCCATGGCCAAGATAAAAATAACTGGCAACAGAATACACAGGTCCACAAAATAGATCTATTGCAGAGGACTATTCACACTGTTCCACGATGAAGGCGCATCGTGGCACCATCGCAGACAAACACTGGCTAAGGGATTTTTGGAAAATAAAAATTGCTATTCATTTGCTCTAAAATCGGAGTTAGACCCATTTCCCACTAAAAGTATGCCACCGGATCAAGAATACATAGTCAAAGTTTTCATATCATGCATGAATTTTGAGATATATGGAATTTACGATTCTGGGCACTTCTGAGGCACATTTTGAGCACTTTTTGGGGTCGATTTAGTATCTCCCCCTTGGGAACAGTTGTCCCTGAATGTCAAAGGAACATATATGAGAGACATAGATATGACAACTTCATCCCACATAAGGATGTAACAATGCACTTAAACATCTTCAAAAATCTCAACATAAGTGTAAAATCATCATGAACTTGTCAATCTAAAAATGAATGCATGCAAATGTCACAGGCTGAACTTAGAATTAAAATCACATAGGGGAATTAGAAGTAGTACCTTAGGATTGAATAGAGTGTAATAGATAAGGATATCACTTTTTCATGTCCGATTTGGTTCGTGTTAAGAAAAGATCCAGGGGCGTGCCTGAAAAGAGGAAAGTACGGATTCAGGGTTCTACGGAGCATAAAGTCGGCCTCCCATGTAGCACTTTCAATTTGTTGATTCCTGCAAAGGACCTCAATGGAAGCAATGTTCTTGTGCCTTAACCTCTTCACTTGCCAGTCCAAGATCTCTATTGGAACTCCGTATTAGTCAAGTTGTCTTCAACTACACCCAAAAACATCCAATGGAACAATAGCATTCAGATCACCCACACACTTCCTCAACATGACACATAAAACACCGGATGAAGCAAACCTATTTCATTGGGCGATTCCAACTCTTAAGCTACCCTACCAATCCTCCCCATTACCCTATAATAGCCTACATATCTTGGGTTTAACTTGCCTTTATTACCAAAATAAACCACACACTTCACGGTGAAACCTTCAAATAGACCTAATCATTATCCTTTGAATTCAAGATCCCTTCTTTTCACATCGGAAAAGGACCTTTGGCGACTTTGTGTCGTCTTCAACCTTTCTCTAATCATCGTAACCTTCTCAAGAGCCTCCATAACCAGATCTGGATCCATAAAACCCCTTGATTGGGCATGGTCTAATGCAACACTTTATATAAAATTTATCATGCACATAAGCTCATTTGATCATCATAACATTAATCATCTCATGTCTCATGCTTTGGACATTCAATTGCACAAGAAACCCTAGACGGTCATTTCATCAAACACTTGGGTGGGGTGTGTGTAATGGGGGTAAAAGACCATGCAATTATAGATGAAATCATGCAAGAAAATTTGTTGTAAAACCATCAACCAACACCTTCTAACACCTCCAAGACATTCACATCAAAATCGCTCGTCAAATCCAACATTAGATCCAACATTTAGAGCTCAAAACATGCTAAAACAAACCATACTTTCATGAACTCAAATCATTGTGCAATAAATTTTTTAAATATACAAGACCCACATGTAAAATCAACTTTAAATCATACAAATTGAGCAAAAGGAGATCAGGGAACCATGGGTGGAAGAACCTAATGGCTAAAACCTACATACCTTAGCTTTGGAGAAGGTCTTGGCGATGATTGAAAATGGAGGATTGGAGCTTGAAGGAAATCCTTAGTTCCAGATGAGGGTTTTGAGACTTGAATTTTGTAGTAAAAATATGGCTAAGTGTTTTAGGGAGTATTGGGAAATGTTTATGATGATATAAGAGTGAAATTTGGCTAAGTATAGATAAAAATACATTTGGGAACACTTAGACCCAATACTTAGAATCATTTGGACAAACTAAAAAAAACAGGCACTATTTTAACATAGGCGCATCACGGAAGCGACACGGATTCCTCTTTAGAAATTGCGTTCTAAATATTTTCTTTTAAATTGAGGCTAGACCCTTCCCCCCTAATTTGAACCCCTTGAACAAGAATATGAAGTCAAATATTTGAAATAGCAAACGAATTTTGAGATATATGAAAATAAAAATTTTGACCATTCCGAGGCACGTTTTTGAGCACTTTTTGGGTTTTTACAATAGTTCTTTCGTTTTGGCCATCCATTTGAGGGTGAAAGTCCATACTAAAATTAACTTTTGTACCAATACCCCTTTGAAAGGAATTCCAAAAATGTGAAGTAAATTGAGCACCATGATCCGATATGATGGACAAAGGAACCCCATGCAACCTCACCAAGTCATGAATGTAGAACCTAGCAGAATCTTCAGCCCCACATGTGGTGTTAACCAGTAGAAAGTGAGCTGATTTCATCATCCTATCAACCACAACCCAAATGGAATCAAAACTCTTTCTATCCCACTTCCAAGTAGGAACTCTATGTCTTGTGATAGGCTACCCGGTCTTTGGTACTCGACTTTGACTTGTTGACAACTACGACAACCGGAAACAAATTTGGCAATGTCCCTCTTCATACCTCCCCACTAATAAATCTCTCTCAAATCTCTATACATCTTAGTAGAACCGGGATGAATAGAATAGGAAGAGCCATGATCTTCATTAAGAATCTTTTCTCTCAAATGGTCAACACAAGACACACATAATCTACCTTAGTATATAATGGTACCATCTCCTCCTTGGGAGAAAATGACCACCTTACCATCTTTCATCAATGCCTTTAATTCTAACAAAATGGGGTCAAGATCTTACTTAGCTTTTACCTCCTCAACCAATGAAGATTTAGAGCCATCAACTACCACAATACACCCATTATCCACCTCTTCCAACCTAATTCCCAATCTAGCCAACCGATAGACCTCCCTGGCCACCCGTTTGCCACCATCATCAACATGTACTAGGGTACCCATGGATACCCTACTCAATGCATCGACCACCACATTAGCCTTACCGGGATGATAATGCACACTCATGTTATAGTTCTTAAGGAGTTGTAGCCACCTTCTTTGTCTCAAGTTGAGATTTTTATGAGTGAAGACATATTGGAGGCTCTTATGATCGGTAAACTCATCAACGTGCACCCAATACAAACACTGATGCCAAATCTTGAATGCAAGTACCACGATGGCTAATTTAAGATCATGGGTAGGATAATTCTTTTCATGCACTTTGAGTTGCCTAGAAGCATAAACTATCACCTTCTTATTTTGGATCAACAAACCCTTCTTGCCCTTCCGATAGTGACAATATAGGAGCTGACACAAGCTTGTCTTTCAATGTTTGGAAATTCTTTTCAGACTCATCGGTCCACAAAAATTTGGCTTTATTTTATGTTAGCTTAGTCATAGGGGAAGCAATAGAAGAGAACCCATTCACAAACCTCTGATAGTAACCCGCTAAGCTCTAGAAGCTCCTAATAGCTGATGGGGTCAATGGTCTAGGACAATTTCTAATCACATCCGTCTTTTTAGGATCCACCTTAATACAATCCCCTGACACCACATGACCTAGGAAAGCAACCTCTTTTAACAAAAAAATCACATTTTTCATACTTGGCATATAACTTCTCTTCCCTCATTCTTTGTAGCACTACCCTTAAATGACCCATATGCTCCTCCTCACTATGTGAATAGACCAAAATGTCATCAATGAAGACCACAACAAACGAATCAAAGTAGCATTTGAAGACCCTATTTATAAGATCGACAAGATAGCCGATTTATTGGTCAACTCAAAGGATATCACAACAAACTCATAATTCCATACCTAGTCCAAAAGATCTTCTAGGAGTATCACACTCCCTCACTTTCACTTGATGGTACCCAGACCGAAGATCATTCTTAGAGAAGTGACTAGCCCCTCAAAATTTGTCAAACAAATCATCAATCCTTGGAAGAGGATACTTATTCTTTATGGTGATCCTATTAAGTTGATGGTAGTCAATACACATTCTAAGGGATCCATCCTTCTTCTTCACAAACAACACCGGAGCACCCCAAGGTGATTGGCTTGGCCTAATGTAACCATTTTACAACAAGTCCCTCAATTGCTCCTTTAAATCCTTTAACTCTGTCGGGGCCATACGATAAGGGGGAATAGTTATTTGTTGAGTATCGGGAAAGAGGTTTATACCAAAATCTATTTCCCTTGCAGGAGGAACACCGGGAGAGTCATTTGGGAAGATATCTAGGAAATCATTTGCAATAGGAACCGACTCTATAGAAGGGACTTTGGACTCCACATCCTTAACCCTCACAAGATGATAGAGACACCCATTAGAGATTAACTTATGAGCTTTAATGCAAGAGATAAATCTACCCTTGACCACTACATCATGACTTTCGCACTCAAGAACAGGCTCATTTGGGAATTGGTATTTGACCCTATGGGTTCTAAAATCAATAGAGGCATAGTATGCATGTAACCAATCCATCCCAAGTATGACTCAAAATCCACCATTTCCAACTCAACAAGATCACAAGGCAATATCTTATGGAAAATGCAACGAGACAATTCCTATAAACCTTTCCAGCAACAATAGATGCACTAATTGGAGTAGACACCTCATAATATTCATACAACAATTCGGGCTCAACATGGAACCTTTTGGCAACAAAAAGGGTAACAAAAGAAAGAGCGGAACCTGGATCAATCAATGCATACACATCAAAATCAAAGACTTTAACATACCGATGATGACATCGAGAGTCTCCCCAACCACTTGCGTTCCTTGGAGTATATAGAACTGATTGTGCCATGGGACACCATCTTAATAGCCATCTCTCCCCAAAGGAACCGCATTTGCACCCTGTGGATGAACATCCTTACCTTGTTCTAGTTACAAGGACAATCAATCTTTTTGTGAGCCACTTCTCCACACCCATAACATGCATTAGTGTCTATCAAAGATGCACCCCCATGACCCTTTTAACGCATTTTGGACAATAACATTTAGCACCACACCACCATTTCCTTGGGCTCTTGAGAAGTCATTGGTAAACCCTCTATTAGAAGCATGAGAAGACCCTTGGCCTTGATGGAACCAGCCACCCTTTTGACTTTGGAACTTTCCCTCAAAACAGGCCCTTTTGGCCTCATTAATATTCTTTCTCAACTTTTCCTCCTCCTTTTGTTCTGCATAGGTCATCAAACGGGACAAATCCATGTCAACAATCAATATAGCGGACCGACAGTCCTCACTCACCAAATCGGATACACCCATCACGAACTTGTTCATTATAGACCTTGGGTCGGCAACCAAGTGGAGAATATATTTAGAGAGTTGATTAAACTTGAGGGTATGCTTCCACACACTCATAAGCCTTTGTTTCAAATTCATAAATTCCAATATCTTGGCCTCCCTAAGCTTAAGAGGAAAGAACTGCTTAAGAAAAATGGCCTGGAAATCCTCTTAAAGTTCCACATTATTGATTCCCTTCTCTTCTTCTATTGGTTAAACCATATTTGTGCTACCCCTTTGAGTTGGTAGGCTGCCAACTTCGCTCTCTGTTCTAATTTAACACCCATGATAGCCAATACCTTCCAGACCTCATCAATGAACTCATGACAGTGCTCATCTACCTTAGACCCATAGAATTCTAGTAGGTTCATCCTTATGAAATCCCTTACCTGAGATGCCAGTGTAGGAGCATGAGGGGCTTGGACCCCTTGGTTGTCTGGGTTAGCCACAACTTATGCTAGCAAAGTGAGAGCATCTCGGAGCACGCCATGAATCGGTTGTTCCTCGGGAGTACGGACTGTCCTTCCTCTTATGTTAGGCATGATCTAGTATAGCAAAGAACAATCTTAGGGGGGAAAAACCTTACCTAAACTCTATAGCACGACTTAGAACATGCAGAAGGGAAACATTTCCTAAAATGCCTCATAACCTCTTGCTCATAGTGGTGGTACAAAACAAAACGATAAACAAGACTCCAATCGACGCGGTGTGTTAGATGTCGACTACTATTACAAACCTAGTGCTCTGATACCAAGTTTGTCATGATGCAAGCCTAGGTCCTAGACGTGACACGGTAAATAGGGAAATCGAAGGGACCCCAAACAAGCCTCTTAACATATTATTACACATCATTAGTCACGAAACCAATTAAACAACATAATAATATTACAAATAAGGACAAAGGGAGTCTTTCATGGCATAAACATCAAAGAAGAGAGTCATAGCTAAATACATAACATGTCCAACAATACCTCTAACAGTTAGATAGGAGCGGGGGCCAAGATAAGCAACCGAGCTCACCCGCATAGTTAATACATTCATAAAAGAAAGATAGTCTTAGTACATAGCATGAGATCATAACGTTGTCCTCGGAATGGAGGACTCACCAACTAGCTTGAGAGAAGTCGTACTAGCCACGTGGAGGAAGATGCTCAAGTGGGGCTCCAGTTCCAGCATGGTGTCATCATGTTGGTATAGAGTATGCATTAGTACATTTGAATGTACCAGGTATGTAGGATGCAATAGAACAAGAGATAAGTAATATAATCGAAATGCATAAGCATAGGCAATGAGTAGCATACAATAATATGACATGCATGGATAATGCCTGAGGTAAATCATGCTTACATAGAACATAATACATGTGCAATACGAGACCATCATTATAGAGATTATAGTTTGTCAAGGTATAAACTCCATTGATTGGTTGGTGGATCATCTCACCCTATCACCCATGGCGATTGAGGTACAAACCCCTCAACCTGGTTATTAAGGTACAAACTCCTTTATTGGTTAGTGGATCATCGTACCCTACCACCGTTGGTGATTGAGGTAAAAACCCCCCAACAAGGTCATCAAGGTACAAACCCCTCGACATGGTTACCTGGGCTCTTAACTCCCCGAGTCAAGCATGGTCAATTTCCAACACTATATAGGAGAATGTCATATACATATATTCCTATTCATCATCATACAGTCATTCAATTCATAAGACATGCATTGGACCTTATATTCCTTAAGAAACCATAACCGGACATTTTATCAAGCACATGGGTGCGTGTGTAGAGCTAGTGTAAAACCATGCAATTTAGAGATGAAATCATGAAAGAAAATCTAATGTAAAACCATCCACCAATAATAGGTAACAAACTCAAGTGATATACACCAAAACCCTTCATCAAATCCCATATTAGATCATAGATTCATAGCACAAACCATGCTAAAACAGTCACAGTTTCATGAAACCCCATCATAGTTCATAGTCAAATTCATAGTAAGACCAAAAAGTAAATCAACTTAAAATCATGCAATTTAAATAAAGATAAATCCTAGACTTCATGGGTGAAAGAAACTCATGAATGAAACCCACATACCTTGACTTTGGAGAACTTCTTGGTGAAGATTGAAACGGAGACTTAAAGCTCAGATGAATTCCTTAAGATCCGGAAGAGACTTAGGCCCTTGAATTTTGAGCTGAAATATTATATAAGTGTTTGAGAGAGTATGAGAGAATGTCTTGGATGATATGAAGGTGAAATATGGCTAAGTATAGGTATTTTTATGCATGGGAAGGCTAAGCCCAAGACCCAAAAGCCTTGGGCTGAGATAAAAATCACTGGCAACAAAATACACAAGTCTATGTCTGGTCTGTGATGTGGACTTATCGCGGAGGAGGTTTAACACTGGTCCATGATGGAGGCATCATGGCACTATCGCAAACAGACACTGATAAAGGAATTTTGGAAAATCAAAATTGTGATTCGTTTACTCTAAAATCAGGGTTAGACCCATTTCTCTCTCAATTTTTCCCCTTTATCAAGAATATGAAGTCGGATTTATGATATCTCACACGGATTTTGAGATATATGGAAATTACCAATCCAGGCACTTTCGAGATACATTTACGAACACTTTTTAGGGTCATTTCAATAAGCTTCATGAGCAAGATACATAACCATACATAGTAAAATATAAGATCAAGTTAACATGTATGATTATACATTAATAAAACTTGGATGAAACATAATATCTTAATAACATATATAAACCTTGCAAGGTACTACATAGAATCCAATGAACTATTTCCATTGGGAAAAGTCCGATGAACTCTTGTCACTGGGTGAAGGAAAATCCACTTACTAAGGTAGATATCCATAACTTTGGTAATTTTGCAACTTTATCTTTAAGGAACTTTATGGCTTACGTGGATCCACTAGCCTAAGTTTAGCCTACAAGGGATCCTATGGTGATACATAGATTGAGAGATAAAGGGTTGCTACTAGGACTCTCTAGTTGAATCCTACCTCAATTCCCTATTTGGTACTAAGTCATTCCCCATGAATACATTTGAAAACATATGCATAATCATAGTCATCATAAACTTAAAACCATAGCTATAACATCATATACATATATGAGTAGCTTATCTTAGCCTTTGATCCACATAGAGAGCTTGCTCCTTTTAAAGTATCTATCTTTAACATAACATTGAGGGATTAAAAAGCATCATAACTTTGACTTCCAAAAACATTCATAGCTTTGAATTGAACCCTCATCTTTGGAGATCATGTCTCCCCCTTTGAAACTTGGATATGATAATTAGGTGGGCTCATGCAAGCAAACTTTAAATCATGTAACTCAAGAGGACTATGTATTATTATAATGAAAATCATCAATTTAAATTATTCTTAGATAACCAACCACAACCATACATATCATCTTTGAACTTTAGACATGAGATCATGCAATTCATCTCACAAGATCATCATTCTCATAATAACTCATGGCAACATAGCTTTCATAACATTGTAATCATAATATAGCTTCATAATTGGAAAATCCATGAAAGCAACTTGTGAAATTTCATGCAATAGATGTGTAATCTCAACATAATTCATAATTATTAGGTAGTTAGGAAGAACCAGTAAGAAATCACTATTAAAACTTAAAGGATTTAGTAAATTAGGTTTTGGGACTCCATGGTGGAATAAACCATATATGAAGAGAATCCACATACCTTTGATCCTTGAAACTTGAAAAAGAAGAAGGCTTGAAGAACTTTGAGAGTTCTTTTTGAATGATTTGTTTTGAATAGATGAGGCATGATCAACAGGAAATTTGAGAGAACCTGATGGAAGATCTTAAACAGCAATTAGGGAGGATCTAAGAGTATTTAGGGAGAGGTTTAAGTCTAAAAATAGAAGGATTTTAAGTTAGTTACATATATATAAGTGTTAGTATTAGTCCACATTATCTTTTCTCACTTAAAATGAAACTCAAAAAGTTTTTAACTGTGGGGAAATAGAGGTGTTGCGTGCCTCTGTCGCACAATTTTCTATTATTTGCAATTTTATCCAAAAATTATTTTTTGACATGAGTGAGCTAAAAAGTAAAAGTGACCCTTTTCCTACACAATTTTACCTCCGAAAAAAGTATCCAGAGTCCATTTGCTAAATAACACACATATATTATGATATTCAAGAAATACATCATAGAGTCTTTTCGAGCTACATTAGGTGGTGTTACAATATCTCCCCTTTGGAATTATTCATCCCAGAATGTGTTATGAAACTACTTTGAGAGAAATCACATGATACTTTTCAAATCTAAGATAAATGCGTCAGTGCAATGTAAACATCATTTTAATAAAAACTTAAACTTATGCATAAAATGCAATTAAAACATGATACTACGAGTATGAATGTATGAATGTATGAATTGTCATCTTAGACATGATTGTCTTATTACCTTAGGCTTGAGTAGAGTTAAAAAGATAGGAATATCATTTCATCATTTTTGTTTTCGCTTCTCAAGTCATACTTTCAACTTGTTGGTTCTTTCAAAGGACTTTAATGGACACTACATCTTTGTTCGTCAATCTCATTACTTGTCTATCTAGTATTTCCATTGAAGCTTCTTCATAAGTCAAATTGTTCTCAATAGTCACCATCTTCTAATGGAACTATGGAACTAGGGTCTTCCATGAACTTTCTTAACATTGACACATGGACCATCAAATGAATTATATTCATTTTCAATGGCAATTGCAACTCATACACTATCTCGCCTACAATTTTCACAACCTTATAAGGCCCTACATACTTAGGGTTCAACTTTCCCTTCTTGCCAAAATGGACTACACCTTTCATGCGTGAGACTTTCAACTAAACTAAATTATCAACCTTAAACTCATGGTCTCTTCTTCTCAAATCGGAGTAAGAATTTTGTTTACTTTGGGCTATCTTTAATCTTTCTCTTATAAGCCATACTTTCTCCATGGAATCCATAAACAAATATTATCCAATCAAAGCAATTTTTCCAACTTCAAAACCATCCCAGCAGTGACCTATATCTTCTCCCGTGTAGGGCCTCAAATGGTGCCATCTTAATTTTTGAGTGATAATTATTGTTGTAGGCAAACTCGATAGAAGGTGGATGATCATCTAACTTCCGTTTAATTACAAGACACAAGATCTCAACATGTCTTCTATTGTTTGAATTATTCTCTCGGATTGCCCGTCGATTGGAGGATGGAATGTGTTACTTAACTTCACTTTAGTACCATAACCTCTTTGAAATGACTTCCAAAGTTGGAAGGTAAATTGAGTAAAATGATCTGAAATGATGCATAATAGAATCCCATTCAACCTCAATAACTCCCTGATATATAACTTTGCATAATCCTCGATACTGAAGGTCATCTTAACCAACAATATTGAGTGATTTTGTCATTCGATCCACTATCACCCATATAGAGTCAAAGTACCTCTTTGTCTTAGGTTGTCCCAATATAAAATCCATATTAATCTCTTCCCACCATAGGAATTTAAATATCTTGAGCCAAACAACCTAGTCTCTGGTGTTCCACCTTAATATGTAGACAATTCGAGCATTCAACTGTAAATTTATCAATGTATTTCTTAATTCCATTCCACCAATATACTTCCGTCAAGTCTCTCTATATCTTAGTGCCACCAGAGTGAATATAACAGAAAGAGTTGTGAGCTTCTTGCAATATCAAAATTCTCAAACCATCAATATCCGACACACACAATCTTTCTTGATAACAAAGCACCCCATCTCCCCCTTTTGGGAAGACCTCTATCTTTCCTTCCTTCATCAAGGCCTTCAATTAAACCAAGGAGGGATCAATATCTTGCTTAGACTTGATATCCTCAACCAATAATGGTTCAGAGCCATTCACCACTATAATAACACTATTCTAAGTGTCACTCAGCTTAACCCCAATTTAGCCAACCTATGAACTTCCTTTGCTAGTTCCTTCTTCCCATCATCTTCAAGTTGTGACATATTTCCCATGGATATTCTATTAAGTGCATGGGCTATAATATTAGCCTTACCTGCATGATACTTCACACTCATGTCACAGTCTTTGAGAAGTTCCAACCATCTCCTTTACCTTAGGTTCAGTTCCTTTTGTGTAAACACATATTGGAGACTCTTACGGTTGGTGAACACATCAACAAGAATCCCATACAAATAATGACGTCAAATCTAGAATACCATGGTCTCTAGTTCAAGATCATGTGTTGGATATTTCCTTTTATGCACTTTTAGTTGTCTTGATGGATAAGAAATTACCTTACTATTTTGTATCAATACACAACACAAATAAATTCTTGAGGAATCACAATGTACAACCAACCCACTTGGTATCTTCTGATAATGTCAAGATGAGAGTCGAAGTCAACCTATCTTTCATAGTTTGAACACTTTTCTCATATTCGTCCATCCATAAAAAAATTACTTTCTTTTAGGTCAGCTTGGTCAATGGAGATAAAATGGAGGAGAAACCTTAAACAATCTTCTATAATAACCAGCTAGATCTGAGGAATTCCTAATATCCATAGGGGTTGATAGTCTTGGCAAATTTCTTACCACTTTAATCTTTTTGAGGTCGACTTTTATTCCATCACTGGAAACAATATTCCCAAGAAATGCTACCTCTTTCAACCGAAATTCACATTTGTTAAATTTGGCAATCAACTTCTCATCCCTTAAGATTTGTAAGAGCACCCTCAAATTCTCTTTGTGATCTTCTTCATCATGAGAATAAACCAAAATGTCCTCAATGAATACTGCCACAAACATATTAAGGTAGGGATTGAACACCCTATTCATAAGGTCCAAAAAGATAGCCAATGCATTAGGTAACCCATAGGACATCACCACAAACTCAAAGTGTCCATAACTTGTGTGGAATGCCATCTTGGGAATATTGCACTCTCTCACCCTTAATTGATAATATTCGTACCTCAAATTAATTTTGGAAAAGTACTTCGCCCATTGCAATTGATCAAATAGGTCATTGATCCTTGGGAGGGGATATTATTTCTTGATGGTAACTTTGTTGAGTTGGCAGTAGTCTGTACCGATTCAAAGTGACCCATCTTTTATCCTTACAAACAACACTGGGGCACCCCATGGGGACATACTAGGTCTAATATATTCCTTCTCTTGGAAATCCTTCAATTGCTCATTTAGTTCCTTTAACTCAACCTAGGCTATTCTATAAGGAGGAATTCATATAGGTTGGATGTCGGGCAAAAGATCTATGCCAAAATCTATCTCCCTTTAAGAAAGGACACTGGGCAACTATTTAGGAAACACATTGAGAAACTCATTGACGATAGGGACTAACTCAAGAGATAAACTTTCAGATGTGATATCTTTAACTCTTACCAAATGATAGATAACCCCTTAGAAATCATTTTACTAGCTTTGAGATAGGAAACAAACTGACTTATAAATGAAGAACTACCACTCTTCCACTCAAGAGTAGGCTCATTTGGAAAGTGGAACTTGGAAATATAGGTTCGAAAATCTATGGAGGCATAAGATGCATGCAACCAATGTATCCCAAGTATGACAACAAAATCCACCATAGAAAGCTCTACCAAATCACAAGGAATAACTTTATGAATGATGGACATGGGATAAACTCTATTGACCTTTTGTGCAAGAATGGACTTGCCAGTGAGAGTGCTAACCTTAGAAACTTAACAAGAGTTTTGGGATATGTATGAAATCTTTTAGAAAGAAATAGTGTGACAAAAGACAAATTCGGCCCTAGATCTAAAAGTGGATAAACATAAAAATACAAACTTTTAACATATTGGTATCTATATCCGGGTCTTCTTCCACCTCTTGATGACCACGAAGGGAATAGAACCTACTAGCTTTTTGGGGTCCTTGTGCTTGTCAACCTTGACCTTGAGGCTTTGCATTTCCACCATTACAATCCCTTATAAAATGGTCGATCTCACCAGAATTATAACAAGCATTATGGCCGACTAACTATATACCCTTATGAAGCTTTCCACACTTTGCACAATTTGGAAAAGCTTGTGCACCCATAACTCATTGGGGATTGGTGTTGGACCCCTTATCTTTTCTTAACTTGGGAGGAGGAGTGTTAGATGGCCTTTGATTCCCTTGCTTTTAACTAGCTTAGAATTTACCATGGTCACCATTCCCTTTTTGCAAGAATCCACCACCATCCACCCTAGCTATCTTAGACTCCCAAGACTTCTCCCTCAAGTTATCATCCTCAATTTATTCTGTATAAGTCATTAAGAAGGAGATATCCATTTCTTTGATGTGTATAGCCATTTTTCTTTCCTTATAGACTATGTCCGAGACACTGGAGATGAATTTACTCATTCCAGCCGTTGGATCCAATAACATGAATGAAGCATACTTAGAGAGATTTGTGAACTTGAGAGAATACTCTATCACACTCATGTGCCCTTGCTTGAGGTCTATAAACTCTTGCAGTTTAGGCTCCCTCAAATCAAATAGAAAGTACCTATCCAAAAATGCTTCTTTGAACTGCTCCTATACAACTTGGCCTACTTTCTCACCTCTTTCTTCAACCCATTGGTCATACCATACTTTTTCCACCCCTTTCAATTAATAAGCCACAAGATCAGCTTTCTCCTTCAATGGCACAATCATGACAACTACACTTCTATAAGCCTCATGTAGAAACTCAACCGGGTCCTCATCAGCTTTTGATCCATAGAACTCTAGTGGGTTCGTTCTCATGAAATCATGAACTTTGGTAGCCACGGTAGGTGCTTGGGGAGGAATGACATCCTCTCTATTAGCTTGATTGGACATAGCTTGGGCCAACATGGTCAAGGCATTCCTAAACTCTGTATTAGGGACATTCTCCTTTATTTTCACAGGATGGTCTTGATCTTCGGCCTCATCCATTGGCATAGGTGGCTTTCTCGATGTCATTTTCTAGAAATGGCAAAGACGACATTTTTGGATAGAGGAATAACCTTTGATACTTCTAATAGCACGAAATGAATCATAATGAAGTGATTCCTAAAATGCCTCATAGCCTCGTATTCATAGATGTGGTGCACTTCACACCAATGAATAAGACTCTACTTGATGTGGTTTGTTTGATTTCCATGGATCATTTACAAATCTAGTTCTCTGGTACCAAGCTTGTCATGACCTGAGCCTATAGACTAGTGCGACATAGAGAGTAGAAAAACTGAAGGCAACCGAAATAAGCCTCTTAATATATCATTTGTACATACTTGGTTGTAAAATAATAAACAAACATTTAATAAATAATTCTAAGGGAATGGGAACTTGTGACTCATGCTATGGTGATAGATAGGGGAATAGTATTTGCATATATCACATTACAAGCAAGACTAGAGGAGGGTAAGTACTACTCAAGCTATGGAGAAGTAGGAACTTTGGACTTTTATCACTTTCCATCATCATCAGTAGCATCAAATAACATTACAAAAGAGATAAGGTCTTACGGATAAGCCTACATAGAAGCTCAACATTTAATCATAAGTACATGGCATAAGTATCAAATAACACATCTAAATTATGAATAGGGAGAGGGACAAGAAATGTCCAGGGCACACCCTTAAAGCACCTAGAGAGTAAAGCAAAATAAATCTCAATATAAGCAAGATAGAAGTTGGACATTATCCCCAAAATGGAGTACTTATCATAATAACAATGTTCACGAATCCAAGCTCTCCATGTGGAGGATGAATAGGAGCTCCATTTCCTATATGATTAGATCATGCAGACAAAATTATGCATTTTTACTTGAAATGTACTAGTATGTGGGGTGCAATGCAACAATTGACAATCAGCTTCATTAGCAAGATGAATGACAATATACAATAGAATATAACTTTAATAAGACATGCATGACTATTGTTTATTGAAAACATGCATGAATCATAACTTCTTTATACCATACATATGTGGAAAAAGATTGTAACCTACATAGATCATGTGATCTACTACATGGAATCCAATGAACTCCTTCCATTGGAAAAATGCAAAGGAACTCTTCCATTAGGAGAAGGGGAATCTACTTGCCAAGGTAGATATCCAAAACATTCGTACATTATGGCTTGCGTGAATCCACTAATCTAAGTTTAGCCCACAAGGGCTTCTACGGTGGCACATAGTTTGAGAGACAAAGGGTTGCAACTAGGACTCTTTAGTCGAATCCCACTTCAATGCTCCATTCGGTGCTAAGTCATTTTCCACGGAATACATTTGAATACATATGCATAATCATAGTTATCATAAACTTAACAGTATAGCTTTAACATCATATATAATAGGAGTAGCTCATCTTCACTTAAGATCCACTTATGGGGCTTGCCCCTTTTAAAGGATGTACTTTAGCATAACTTTAAGTGATTCAAAAACATTATAACTTTAACTTTCATAAATATTCATAGCTTTGAATTGAACCCTCATCTTTGGAGATCATGTCTCCCCTTTTGAAACTTTGATATGATAATGGGGTGATCTCATGTCTACAAATCATGTAACATAAGAGGACTATGCATCATTGTAATGAAAATCATCAATTTAAATCATTCTTAGATTATCCACCATAATCGTACATATCATCTCTGAACTTTAGAGATAGAATTATGCAATTCATCTCATAAAATCATCATTCCCATATTAACTCATGGAAACATAACTTTCATAACTTTATAATCATAACATAGTTTCATAATTGAAAAACCCTTGAAATCAACTTATTCAATTTCATGTAATAAATGTCTAATCTCAACATACTTCATGGTTAATAAAGTAATTAGGAAGAATCCATAAGAAATCACCATTAAAACTTGAAGTATTTAGTAAATTAGGTTTTCGAACTCCATGAGTAGAAGAACCCACAGATGAAAGAACCCACATAACTTGGATCCTTGAAACTTGAAGAACAGGAAGACTTGATGAACTTTGAGAATTCTTTTTGAAGCTTTGTCTTTAATGGAAGAGGATTGATGAACAAAAAATTTGAAAGAACTTGATGGAGGATTTTGGAAAGAGATTTGGGAGGATTTGAGGGTGTTTAGACAGAGGTTTAGGTCTTAAAATAGGAGGATTTTTGGTTATTTACATATATATATATATATATATATATATATATATATATATATATAGGTGTTAGGATTAGTCGCACTTAACCTCCCTGACTTAAAATAAAACCCAAAAAATTTTAGAGTTGTGGGGGAACAGAGGCGCAACTCCATCACACATTTTTCTGTTTTCCATAATTTCATTCAAAAAATTATTTTTTGATATGGTGACATAAAAATTGAAGATGACCCATTTCGTACACAATTTTTCCTTCTTAAAAAGAGTCCAAAGTCGCAAAATAATGCATAAATTTTAAGATACTCAAGAAATACATCATAGTCTTTTCGAGCTACGTTAACAGGTGTTACTTATTCCTGAATATGGGAACTATGTTATTATGGAAGACTCCCTTAGCCTTTATCCCCTTCTTATGCTTATTATATGTTGTTGATGAGATGGAAGTCCCATGTCCCTAACACCCCCATAACGTGAGTCATACTTACTGCCCCTTAGATATTATTTTCTATGTGTTCATGCCAATGTTATTGCTATTTAATTATGCTTATGAATCTAAGAAAGTGTCATGTATTCTTAAGAGGATTATTTTGGATCCCTTTAGGTTATTCTTTCATCGTGTTATGCCTAGGCCTTATGCTTGAGTCGTGACAAAGCTTATTATCAGAGCACTAGGTTGGTAAAGGTTCTTTTGAAATCCAATACACTGCGTCAAGTAGAGTCTTGTTCATGGTTGTAAAGTGTGTCGCAACTATAAAATCGAATACACTGCATCAAGTAGAGTCTTTTTCATAGTTGTAAAGTGTTTCACAACTGTAAATTAGAGGCAATGGGGCATTTTAGGAATGATTCACTTTTTCATATTCTATGTTGTGATTTAGGAGTTAAATTGAGAATTCAAATTCCAAATGGATGGTCTTTCGCTATTTTAGGTCATGCCTCAAAGAAGAGCGGCACAAAGAGCTCCCACTCCTGAGGGTAAACTGGCCCCTCCAGATCCATCAGTACCCCAAGGAGCAGAAGGGGTCAATCTTGTCAAATACAAGAATGTGGTCACCTTATAAGCAAAGGTCATTGCCAACTAAGGAGTTCAAGTTCCTTATGGTCCTACCCTCACTTTAAGAGTGAGGAATTTTATAATAATGAGTCCTCCATAGTCCCATGGCTCCAAAATTCATCAATAAGATGTACAAGGTTCTTGACATTATGGGGGTAAGCTCAGAGGAGAAAGAAAAACTAGCAGCATATCAACTGAAGTGCATTGCTTAATTATGGTTTGTTCAATAGAAAAGTGAGAGGGTGAATGGAGAGCCTATATCTTGGGAAGAATTCAAGGCCATCTTTCTCAATTGTTTCTTTTCCATGGAGCTAAGAGTGACAAATATAATGGAGTTTATGAACCTCAAAAAAGATTCCATGAGCGTTAGGGAGTATTCTCTTAAATTCGACAACCTCTATAAGTATGCTCCGCACTTGGTTGCTGACCCTAGGGCGAGGATGCACAAGTTTGTGTCGGGAGTGTCTGACTTGATCAATGAGGAATGTCACACCACCATGCTCATAATAGATATAGTCTTGTCTCGACTTATGGCTTATGTCGAGCAACTTGAAGGAGAAAAGCATGGAAAAAGGAGGAGTAGAGAGTTCAAAAATGATTATTATGGTAGTGTATTTCAAGGTGCTAGAGGTAGTGGTTTTCAACAAGGCCACAAATTCTAAGGTCAAGTGTCCTCTAATGCTCAAGGCCAAAGGTTTGCTAATGATTGACTACCAAACCCTAGATCTCAAGGAAGCAATGGTGCCATGACTCTTCCAAGGTGTCCAAAATGTGGAAGGAATCATAGTGGTGCATGTTTGAGGAACACAGATGCTTGCTTCAGATGTGGCAAGATGGGCCACAAAATTGTGAATTATCCAAAAAAGGGTAGAGATGTCCATCCTCAAGGACAAGGTGCTTATGGTTACCAAAGGGAACAAGGAGGCCAACAAAGATTTGCTCTACATCATAAACAATTTTATACTCTTCAAGGGAGGCAAGGGGTGGATGAAACACCTGTTGTTGTTACCGGTATGTTAAACGTCTATAATTTTGATGTATATGCTTTATTGGATCCTGGTGCCATTCTCTCTAAGTCTTGGCTTGTGATTTTTTTGAACTTGACATGGTAGATTTTGACATCATTCTTGGATGGATTAGTTACATGCATATCATGCCTCTGTTGATTATAGAATTCACAAGGTTATTTTCTAATTCCATAATCAACCTGTCTTTATATGGGAAGGTTATGATTCGGTGGTCAAGGGTAGGTTCGTCTCTTGTGTTAAAACTTAGGGGTTAATTTCTAAGGGTTGTATATACCATCTTGTAAGGGTTAGAGATGTTGAGTTTGGAGTCCCTCCTATTAGTTGATTTTTGAGGTTAGTGACTTTCTTGATGTTTTTCTTGATGAACTCCTTGGTATTCCTCCCAAAAGGGAAATAGACTTCTGTAAGACATCCTCCCCGATACTCAACCTATTATCATCCCCCCTTATCACATGGCACTGGTCGAGTTGAAGGATCAATTGAAGGACTTATCAGAGAAGGTTTTTATTAGGCCTAACAAGTCAATTGGGGTGCACCCGTGTTGTTAGTAAGGAAGAAAGGAAGCTCACTTAGAATGTGCATCGACTATCGACAACTCAATAAGGTCACCGTGATGAACAAGTATCCGCTACCTTTGATAGATGACTTATTTGATCAACTATAAGGGGCTAGTCACTTCTTAAAGATTGACTTTCAATCCAGGTATCGTCAACTGAGAGTAAGGGAGTGTGATATTCCAAAAATGACATTTTGAACAAAATATGTGCATTTTGAGTTTGTGATAATATCCTTCGGCCTAACTAATATTGTGGTTATATTATTGGAACTCATGAACAGGGTATTTAAACTCTACTTCGACATGTTTTGGTATTATTCATTCATGATACTTTGATTTTTCTCGACGTGAAGAAGAACATGTGAAAAAATTGGGGGTAGTATTACAGATGTTGAGGAAAGAAAGGTAGTTTGCTAAGTTTGACAAAGATGAATTTTGGTTGAAGGAAGTTGCATTTCTAGGGCATGTGGTATCAGCTGAAGGGATTAAACTCGATCTAAAAAATATCGAGGTGGTAAGAAATTGGCCTAGACTCTTGCTCTAGTGGATTTTAGGAGTTTCTTGGGCTTGGCGAGGTACTATCGAAGATTTGTTGAGGGTTTTTCTTCAATTGCTTGTCCCTTGAAAAAGTTGATAGAAAAGAAGGCTAAATTTGTGTGGATCGATGAGTGCAAAACAAGTTTTAAAACATTGAAAGAACAGTTTACATCCGCTTCTATTTTGGCTCTACCAGAAGGGTTAGAAATTTTATCATTTATTATGATGCTTCAAGAATCAGTTTAGGGTGTGTATTGATGCAAAATGCGAAGGTTATTGACAATGCTTCTATGCAACTAAAGGTGCGTGAGCATAATTACCCCACCCATGATCTTCAGTTAGTGACCGTGGTTTTTGCTTTAAGAATATAGCGTTACTATTTATATGGGGTTCATGTAGACATGTTCACCGACCCCAAGAGTCTTCAATATGTATTCACCCTAAGAGATCTAAATTTAAGGCAAAAGAGGTGGTTGGAACTCCCTAAAGATTATCAAATGAGTGTGCATTGTCTTCCACGCAAAGCTAATATTGTGGCCGATGCTTAAAGAGTGTCCTTGAAGAGTATGACTTATATTGATGATAGTAAAGAAATTGGCAAGAGAAGTTCACCAGTTGACTAGATGGGGAGTTATGTTAATGAGGCAAAAATTGGAGGTGTGGTGGTTGTAGATGGTTCTAAGTCTTCCTTGGGGGAATAGGTCATATCCAAACAAGACATTGACAATTGAAGTTATTGTTGAAGGATGGCAAGATGGAGGTTTTTTCCCAATGGGGAGATGGTGTCCTTAGGTACCGAGGTAGTTTATCTGTTTTCGATGTCAATGGCTTGAGGGAAATGACCTTGAATGAGGCTCATAATTGATCTTATTCCATTCACCTTGGTTCTACAAAGGTGTATAGGGATTAGAAGGAACTGTATTGGTGGGATGATATGAAAAGAGACATTGCCAAGTTTGCAGCTGGTTGCCATAATTTCCAATAAGTCAAAGATGAATATCGAAGGTTGCGTGGCCTAGCATAATATATTGAGATTCCTACTTGGAAATAGGAAAAAATCAATATAAATTTTGTGTTTGGTTTACCAAAAACTTGAAAACACTTTGTTATATTTAGGTTACTGTTGACAGAATGACAAAGTTGGCTCACTTCCTACCGGTTAAGAAAACTTATGGTGCCGAAGATTATGCCAAGTTGTACATTCATGAGTTGATTAGATTGTATGGAGTTCCATTTGCTATTATTTCGAATCTCAGTGATCAATACATTTCACATTTATGAGATCTTTCTAAAGAGGCCTTGGTACTAAAGTTAAGCTTAACACGACCTCTCACCCTTAAACGGAGGGTCAAGATGAAATAACCACCTAAACTCTTGAGGATATGCTTAGAGCTTGTGTCTTAGATTTAAAAGGTAGTTCGAATGAACATCTTCCACTTTTTGAGTTTTCTTATAACAATAGCTATCACACTAGCATCTGAATGTCTTCCTTTGAACCTCTATATGGTAGATGTTGTAGAACCCTGGTTTGGTGGTTTCAAGTAGGGGAGATGGCTTTGTTAGGTTTAGATCTGGTTATGAAAGCTTTGTAGAAGGTTAAGATGATAGGGGAAAGATTGAAAATGGCTTACCCATGAAAGAAACCCACATACCTTAGCTTAGAGATGAACTTGATGAAGATTGGAGATGGAGACTTGAAGCTTGAAAAAGAAACTTGAAGGAAAACCTTAGCTTGGGATGAGCGTTTGGGACTTGAGTTTGAGGAGTGAAAGGAGGACTAAGTGTTTGAGTGAGTATTGAGAAATGTTTAGGATGATATAAGGGTGAAATTTGGGTAATAGGTAGAAACACATTTCGGAACACTTAGGACCAAGACTTAGAAGTCTTAGACTGTCACGCCCCAAAGTCGGGTTAGGGCTGACTGACACTCGTTGCCGATAAGGCTCGGGAGAACTAGCTTATATCTATGCGTTTTGCATACATATTATAAGTGTCATCTATGTTTTCCACGATTCTAAGGAGATATACGGCTTTAACAAGTTAAAAGGAGATAGTTATAGCTAGGCCGTTGGGGCCAAGGTGCCTGACATACTAGATATGACTGAGCTTTAGTTTACATAGTCTACAAAGCCTCTAAGAAAGGAAAGTATCTACAGATGTTCGGGACAGGCCCCGTCTGAATTAACTGGATA
>JAOTQR010087229.1:7437-34995 GCA_025774065.1 Solanum ossicruentum
TTAACTTTTCCTTCTCTATTTGTTGTTAACTTTTCCTTCTCTATTTGTTCGGCATAGGTTATCAAATGGGACAAATTCATGTCACTAATCAACATACCAGACATAGCGGACCGACATTCCTCACCACATTATTAATTCCCTTCTCCTCCCAAAGAACCACATTATTGATTCCCTTATCCTCCTAAAGAACCACATTATTGATTCCCTTCTCCTCCTTCCATTGATTAAAACATATTTCGGCTACCCCTTTGAGTTGGTAGGCCACCAACTCCGCATTCTCTTCCGATCTAAGACCCATGATAGCCAATACCTTGTAGACCTCATCAATGAACTCCTAAGGGTCCTCATCTACCTTAGACCCATAGAATTCTGGGAGGTTCATCCTTATAAGTCTCTCAGCTTAGATCCCGGGTCGGGGCACGAGGGGATTGGGCCCCTCGATTGACTTGATTGGCCATAGCTTGAGCTAGCAAAGTGAGAGCATCCCAGAGCTTGCCATGAGCCTGTTGTTCCTCGATAGTGCGGGCTCTCGATCCTGTTGTGCTAGGAATGATCTAAACCTAGCAAAGAACATTCGTTTGAGGGAAAACTTTCCTAACTTCTATAGCCCAACATAGATCAAGAAGAAGGGAAACATTTCCTAAAATGCCTCATAGCCTCCTACTCATAATTGAGGTGCATAACACGATTATGAATAGGACTCTAATCGACCCAGTGTTTTAGATGACGAGGACCATTAACAACCTAGTGCTCTAATACCAAGTTTGTCATGACCCAACCCCCCAAGTGGGGCATGGTCAATTCCCAACATGATATTGGAGAATATAATATAAATACATTCCTTTCATCATCATAAAGTTATTCAACTCAAAAGACATTCATTGGACCTTCAATTCCTCAGGAAATCATAACCGAACATTTTATCAAACACATGTTGGGTGTGTAGTGCTATTGTAAAACCATGTTAGGGATGAAATTATGCAAGAAAATTCAATAAAAAAGCATCCATAAAAACTTAGTAACACCCTCTAGGAATATACATCAAAACCTTTCATCAAATCTCATAATGGGTCTTAGATTCCTAGATCAAAACATGCTAACATAATCATAATTTCATTAAACCCAAACATTGTTCATAGTCTAATTCATAATAAGTAGGACCCATAAGTAAATTAACTAAAAATCATACAATTTATGTAAAAAGAAACCTTGGGTACCATGGGTGAAAGAACCCATTGGTTGAAACCCACATACCTTGTCTTTGGAGAATTCTTGATGAAGATTTGAAATGGAGACTTAAAGCTCGGGTGAATTTCTTAAGACCCGGAAGAGATTTGGACACTTGAAATTTGACATAAATATAAATCTAAGGTTTTGAGAGAGTATTGGGGAATGTATTGTATGATATGAAGGCAAAATATGGCTAAGTGTAGGTGTTTTCAGTCATGGGAGGACTTAGGCCCAATACTCAAAAGTCTTGGACTGAGATAAAAATCACTAGCAACAAAATACATAGGTCCACGTATGTTCCATGATACAGACTAGTCGCAGAGGAAAAATTTACACTGGTCCACGATGGAGGCGCATCGCGGTACTATTGCGGACAAACACTGGATAAGCAAAATTACGGATTTTGAAATTGTGATTCGGTTGTTCTAAAATTGGAGTTAGATTTTGTCCCTTGATCAATAATATGAAATTGAATTTCCGATTTCACACATGGTTTTGAGATATATAGAAATTATGATTTTGGGCACTTTCAAGGTACATTTTCTGGCACTTTTTGGGGTCATTTCAATAAAGGTAGTTAGAGATTTTTAAGGATTATGATATGAGTGTGCATTGTCACCCCAGTAAGGCTAATGTTGTGGCCGATGATTTGAGTAGGGTGTGTATGGGTAGCCTAGCTCATGTTGATGATGGGGGCAAAGAGGTGGCTAAAGAGATTCATCGGTTAGCTAGTTGGGGGTTAGATTGGAAGAGGTTGATAATGGTGGTATTGTGGTTGTTGATGGTTCAAAATCTTCCTTGGTTGATGAGGGAGAAGCAAAGCAAGATCTTGACCTCTCCTTGATATAATTGAAGGCCATGATGATAGATGGCAAGGTGGAGGTTTTCTCCCAAGCAGGAGATGGTGCCCTTAGGTACCAAGGTAGATTGTGCGTGTCTTTTATTGATGACTTGAGAGAGAAGATTCTTGATAAGGTTCATAATTATTCATATTTTATTCAAACCCAGTTCTATAAAGATGTATAGGGATTTGAGGGAAGTGCTTTTGTGGGGTCGTATGGAGAGGGATATTGCTAAGTTTGTGTCCGGTTGCCATAATTGTCAACAAGCCAAAGCCAAACATCGAAGGCCGGGTGGCCTAACCCAAGATATAGAGATTCCTACTTAAAAGTGGGAGGAAATTAAAATGGATTTTGTGGTTGTGTTGCCTAAGACTAGAAAGGGTTTTGACTCCATTTGGTTTGTGGTTGATCGGATGATAAAGTCAGCTCATTTCCTACTGGTTAAGACTACTTATGGTGCCTAAGATTATGCTAAGTTATACATTCATGAATTGGTTAGATTGCATGGGATAACTTTGTCTATCATATCAGATTGGGGTGCTCAATTCACTTCTCACTTTTGGAGGTCCTTACATAGGGTCCTTGCTACCAAGGTAAAGCTTAGTACGGCCTTTCACCATCATCAGATGGACAAGCCAAACGAACTACCTGAACTATTGAGAATATGCTTAGACATTGTGTTTTTTATTTTAAGGATAGTTGGGATGATCATCTTCCACTCATTGTGTTTTCTTACAATAATAGCTATTATTTTAGCATTCGTATGGCTCCTTTCGAGGCTCTCTATGGTAGACGTTGTAGGTCCCCGATTCAGTGGTTTGAGGTCAGGGAAATGGTTATTTTGGGTTTGGATCTTGTCATGGAGGCTATGGAGAAGGTAACCTTGATTAGAGAAAGGTTGAAAATAGCCCAAAGTTGTCAAAAGTCCTATGCAAAAATGAGGAGAAGGGATCTTGAATTTAAGGTTGGTTATTAGGTCTATTTGAAGGTTTCACCCATTAAGGGTGTGGCTCATTTTGGTAAGAAGGGTAAATTGAGTGCAAGATTTGTGGGTCCCTATAAGCTGTTGAGAAGGATTGTTAAGGTGGCCTGTGAGCTGGAGTTTCCCAATGACATGAGTATGGTTCATCCGGTCTTCCATATGTCTTTGTTGAGGAAGTATGTGGGTGACCCAAGTGTTATATTGCGTCTTGATGTTGTGGGTATTGTTAAGACAATCTGAGTTATGAAGAGGTCCCAGTAGAAATTTTGGACAGACAAGTGAAGAGGTTGAGGAACAGGGATGTTGCTTCCATCAAAGTTCGTTAGAGAAACCAACAAGTTGAGAGTGCCACATGGGAAGCCGAAGCGGACATGCAAAACCAATATGCCTATCTTTTCCATTCTACTCAAGCCTAAGGTACTAATTCTATATACCCCATGTGATTTCAAGTCTTATGTTTCAGCCACTATGTCATTTGCATGCAGTCATTTTTATGTCACCAAGTTCATGGTGATTTTGACACTAATGTTGAGATTTTGAAAATGGTGTTTAAGTGCATTGTTGCATTCTTGTTGGGGTTGATTTCTTCATGATTACTCTTTTTATGTACGTTTCTTTGACATACGAGGATGAATGTTCCTAAGAAGGAGATATTGAAATGACCCCAAGAAGTGCCCAAAAATGTCCCTTAGAAGTGCCCATAATCGTAATTTCCATATATCTCAAAATCCGTCGATGATATCGAAAATTTGACATCATATTATTGATCAGGGGGAAAAGTTTAGTGAGGAATGAGTCTAAGCCCAAGTTTAGAGCAATCATACAAAAATTTCAGTTTTCATAATTTGCAATTTCCAAAGACGATCCGTGCCCCTGGCGCTACGGGGCTAGGGCGCGGATCAGTGTTAATTTTGGCCAGTTTCTGTTGTTCGCTCCAAGGCCTTTGGGTCTTGGGCCTAAGTCTTCCCATGCATAAAAACACCTATACTTAGTCATTATTCAATCCCATATCATCCAATACATTCCCCAAAACCCTTTCAAACACTTAGCCAAATATTTAACTCAAAATCAAGTGTCCAAAACTCACTCCGATTCTTAAGGAATTCACTCAAGCTTCAAGTTCTCAATCAAATCTTCATCAAGAAATTCTCCAAAGTTGAGGTATGTGGACTTCAACCATTGGGTCCTTTCACCATGGTGCCCAAGCTTCCTTTTTACATAAATTGCATGTTTCTAATTTGATTTACTTATAGGTTTTCTTATTATGAATTTGACTATGAACTATGTTGGGGTTTTGTAAAAGTGTGATTGTTTCTATATGTTTTGAGATATGAATCTAAGATTTATGATGAGTTCTTATGAGGGGTTTTAATGTATCTTGCATGATGGTATTACCAAGTGTTGGTGGGTTGATTTACTTCAAGTTTTCTTGCATGATTTCACTTTTGAATTTCATGGTTTTACACTAGCATTACACACCCACCAAATGTTTGATAAAGTGTCTTGTTTAGGGTTCTTGAGCTATTATGATCTATTGCATGACCTATAACTTGAATGGATTTATGATGATGAAAGGAAGGTATAGATTTGTTGAATTTATGAAAAGTATCTATAGTATTGCAAGTTGACCATACCTTGTTGAGAGGGTGCTATACCTCAATCACCATGGATGGCAGGGTGTGACAACCATCAACCATATTGAGGGGTTGATACCTAAATACCATGGATGGTAGGGTGTGACAACCATCAACTATATTGAGGGATTGATGCCTCAATCACTATGGATGGTAGGGTGTGACAACCATCAACCAACTAAGGGGTTGATACATCAATCACCATGGATGGTAGGGTGTGACAACCGTCAACCAATTGAGGGGATGATACCCCAATCGCCTCTCCAAGGGGGTGGTAGGCCTTGAACTCCATAATGATGGTCTCTTACTACACATGTAATATGTTCTATATAAGCATGTTTACTACAAGTATTATTCATGCATGTCATATTGCTATATACTCATCCATTGCCTAATTATGCATTTTGGTTATGTTGCTTATTTCTTGTTGCATTGTATCCTACATACTTAGTACATTCAAACATATTAATGCATACTCTATGCCTACATGATGTTACCATGTAGGAATTGGAGGTCCTAACGATCATCCTCATCCTCAACATGGCTAGTTGTTCATCTCGAAGATAAGCTATTGGTGAGTTCTCAAAGTTCGGGGATGTTAGTTATGCTATTTTTGTCTTTGTCATTTCCTAATGTTGAACTCTTTATACTATGAGGGTGAGCCCAGAAAGTGTCTTAGCCACTGCTCAAGTCTTTGTTTAGAGGTGTTGTTTGAATTAATGATGTAATGGTGTTTGAGCTTTGACTCTTTTTTGATCAATGCTCTGAAAGATTTCCCTTAGTCCCTTTTATCCTTGTTTTTTCTAAGTTGTTGTTAAACTACTTCCGCGACCAAGGATGTGTAAATGCTATGCTAAGAGGCTTGTTTGGGTTCCCATTCGTCGTGTTATGTCTATAATCTAGGCTTTGGTTGTGAAAAAAAAATCATCAAAACTCATGTCAAAATATTCTTTAAATCATTTTCATGCACATTTGTGAATGTCATGTCATGAAACACAAGAGTGATAGAATTGACCATTGAAAATAGAAAAAACCTAACACATAAGCTGAGTAGATTGGAAAAGAAGGGGCTATCGCCTCATCATGTCAATCTCTGCCTCCCATGTAGCACTCTCTATATGTTGATTTCTCCAAAGTATTTTACCCGAATCCACATCCTTGTTGCGTAATCGCTTTATTAGTCTATCAAAAATCTCAACCAGAACCTCTTCATAGGATAAGTTCTCTTCAACCTAACCACCTTCCAAAGGCACAACCCTACTAGGATCAACAATCAACTTCCTCAACATAGACACATGAAAAACTAGGTGAATAGAACTCATCTCCAAAGGCAAATCCAATCTATAGGCCACTTTGCCAATATGCTCAACTATCTCATAAGGACCTACATACAGAGGACTATTGTTTCCCTTTTTACCGAAGTGCATTAAGTCCATCATAGAAGAGACCTTAACATACAACCAATCATCAAGATGGAATTCAAGATCCCTCTTTCTAGCATTCGAATAAGACTTTTACCGACTTTGAGCCATCTTCAACCTCTCCCTAACCAACTTAACCTTCTCCATGGCCTCCAACCCCAAATTCGGTCCAATGAATGACATTTCTCCCAACTCAAACCATCGCACCATAGATCTTCACCTTCTCCCATATGGAGCCTCAAACAGTGCCATGCAAACGATAACATGAAAACTATTGTTGTAGGCAAACTCAATAAGTGGTAGATGATCATCCCAATTACCCTTGAATTCCAACACACAAGTCCTCAATATATCTTCCAAAGTTTGAAGTGTCCTTTTAGCTTTTCCATTGCTTGAGGATGGAAAGCAATGCTTAACTTCACCTTGGTGCCAATCCCCTTTAGAAACAATTTTTGAAAGTGAGAGGTAAATTGAGTACCACGATATGATATGATAGACATAGTTATACCATGAAACCTAACCAATTCTCAAATACATAATCTTGCATAATCTTCGGCATTGAAGGTAGTCTTGACCGGTTGGAAATTAGTTAATTTAGTCATCCTATCAATGATGACCCAAATCAAATCAAATTGTGTTTGGATATGGGGCAAACCAACCATAAAATTGATATTCACATCTTCCCACTTCCAAGTAGGATTCTCAATATCTTGACGCAAACCACCATGTTTTTGATGTTCTACCTTTACTTGTTGACAATTAGGACACTCAGATACAAACTTGGCTATGTCTTTGTATATACAATGCCACCAATACACTTTCCTCAAATCCCAATACATTTTAGTGGATCCCTGATGTATAGAATAATGAGAGTTATGGGTCTCACTCATGATCACTTCTCTAAGGCCACTAACATCTGGAACACACAACTGGTCTAGATACCGCAGCACACTATCTCCTCCTTAGGAGAAAACCTCCATCTTCATTTCCACAACCAACTTTTTCAACATCAACCAAAGATAGGTCCAGGTCTTGATTTGCCTTAATATCAACAACCATAGAAGACACAACTCCATTCTGAACACGAATACCACCATCTTTACAATGAGCCAATCCAACACCGAATCTAGCCAATTGGTGATCATCTTTTACCAATTCCCTCTTCCCTTCATCAACATGCCCATACTACCTATGGATAGCCTACTAAGACCATCGGCCACAATATTTGCCTTGTCGAGATGATATTGAGCACTCACGTCGTAAACTTTAAGATTTCCAACCACCTTCTTTGCCTCAAATTAAGATCACTTTGGGTGAAAACATATTGCAAGCTCTTGTGAATGGTGAACACATTAACATGAATCCACATAAATAATGCCTCTATATTTTCAAAGAAAGTACCACAACCGCTAACTTAAGATCATGATTTGAATAATTTTGTTCATGCACCTTCAGCTTCCTTAATTCATAATCTATACCTTAACATGTTCCATGAGCACACAACCCAACCCAATCCAAGAAGCATAACAATACACCAAAAACACATCTAAGTCATATGGTAAGGTCAAAACAGAAGCCGATGTAAGTGTTCTTTCAAACTCTGAAAATTCTTCTCACATTTGTCCAACCATAGAAACTTGGCCTTCTTTTGAGTTAGTCAATGAAGATGCCATGGATGAGAAAGTAACGACAAATCTCCTATAATAACTAGCCAAGCTAAGGAAACTTTGAATATTCGAAGGAGTCAATTGTCTAGGTCAATTACTCACAGCCTCAATCTTCTTTAGGTCAACCTTAATGCCATCACCAGATACCACATGACCAAGAAAAGCTACTTCACCAATGAAAACTCACATTTACTAAACTTCGAAAACAATTGTTTCTTCATCAAAGTTTGAAGAACCAACCTCAAATGATACATATGCTCCTGCTCACTTCAGGAGCAACTCAGAATATCATTAATGAAGAAAACCACAAAACTATCAAGAAATGGATGAAACACCTGATTCACAAGATTCGTAAGCATAGATGGGGCATTTGTCAAACCAAACGACATTACCACTAATTCAAAATTCCCAAATCTAGTTCAAAAAGTCGTTTTGAGAATATCACAGTCTTTGACCCTCAATTGATAATAGCCGGAATGAAGATCACTCTTTGAGAAATGGGTAGTGATGTTGCCCAAGTTACACCTCCTTTTAGAGGATAAAGTGGATGTTGTCAAGAAATAGAACCTAAGAAAGATTAGGGTTGAACCTACAAGGAATACGTAGACTCAAGAAAATGCAATATCGCAATTTCAGTGGTTAACCGACTTACTTCCCTAAAGGGAGGGTTTGTAACTAAATATGCAAAATTCAAAAAACATGCAAAATAAAGATATTTAATTAATATATGCATGCACATTTTCCAAGAATTATGAATTATCTGATTTTACCTTATTAGTTCTTCATGGGGTTTTGGATTTAGCTACTCATGCTTTATGCAGATGCAAGTATTATGAATTGGAAAAACATGCTTTGTGCAGATGCAAGTATTATGAATTTTTAAAATATAATTGAACACTTAAATAATAAGAATTAAGTACAAGCAAATCCAACTTCAATGAGAACCACAAGCTTAAAGATGAAATTAAAGTACAAGTGTTCTCAAAGACTCTCCAAAGTAATCTCACTATTCTCTCTCTAATTATTGAGTACTATCAGTATTAGGCAAACACTTACAAAAAATAACCTAAAAACCTATTTATAATAAGTAATATACAAGTCCTAACTGAAATAGGATGATTGGTAGGCATGTCATACGAAAGGGGTTTACGGGCCGTATTGCATGGCCTTAATCGGTGTCTCATACAAAGCTACTGAAAATTAGGACTTCAAGTCTATGATATGTCTCTAGGAATCGTAAAGTGGTTTATGATCTGTAAAGGGGTTTTGTCTAATGAATCTTCAGAAAGTCCCAATCTCTTATCCTCAGGGCACGAACCATGGTCTATTACTCATAAATTAATCCATGATCCATCCACATGTTCCTAAACCCAACTTTAAGAAGTAAAATCCTAACTGGAATTGTTCACCAAACCACTTCACGACCTATAGAATATACTACGGCTCGTAAAAGGTCTCGTACTACATCAAAAACTACCAACTTCTGTATTTCATCCCAAAATCGAGGCCAAACCTATAATCCTACAAAAACAACATAAGAATACATCAAACCAACTAACATCGCATTGAAAAAACAAAAAATTCCAAGTTATAAGCATCAAAAGTTTTGTATTTTGACAGAACATCAACACCCTCAACTTAGAATTTTTCTTGTTCTCAAGTAACGGACTCAATCTATATAGATAATACAGTAGCACACAGACCTCAACCTAATGACATACATCACATAACTCTCAAACTCAGATACCCACACCACCTTTTCAAAATAGGATTAGATAGTCATCTAGCAAACCAATATAGACTAGTGCATGTGACAATACAACTATGACAGGTGACGTATTATCAACAATCACCAAACATGTCTAATGTTAACAATGCAATGTCAGTGCCCTCACAGAAAGAAGTCCCATATCTACCATAGGTTTTTGTAAAATCACTCCTTTTCACGAAAGATATTCATGCATCATGCCTAATACCATAGGCTTGCCCCTATACTCATGACTAGGACCTTCAGCTACTTGGACTAGGATTAATTAGGACTTTCTAGGCTTGTAACATAGGCTCAAGGGGGCTTTGGTATGGTATAATGGGAACACAGTGACGAAAGGCCCTTTTGACATTGCGTTTTTCTATAACTTTTCCCTACCAACTTTACTACTTCTACCTCATTCTCCCTTTCTCCTATTTCAAGCTTTTTTGGGTGCTTTCTTTTCATTTTCAGCCTTTTGCCTTGCTTTTACACTTAATTTTTCTTTCTTGCTTACAAACTAAGGCATCACTTATTATTCTTGCACCCAGTACATGATTTTTCTCCTTTTTCTCTATTTCACTAACTTCCCTCATTATCTTTGTGTTTCACCCTTACACTAGCTGCCCTTAACTTAGGCTTTAAGCCTGTGTTGAGGTGCATAATATCTATCCTCAGATGCCAAGCCACTTTTGGTAGCCACCCTCAACTTAGGTTTTTTGCATTAGTCAAGGTGCATAATCTCCAAGGAAAAACCAAGGCCAATTACAGGATTTTACAACTAACAAGGCCAGACTAATCAGGTGTTTCCAAAGAATAGGTACATGTTAGGCTCAAACTTTAGGAACAGTAGATACACTGTACTTTTTGTTGGTCATTTAGGCTAAGTTCACTGTTAAGAACAAACGCCTAAGATCCTTTCCTAATCCAAGTAATCTACAGTCTAACTAAAGTAATAGGGCTAGTTCTAAATTAGCACACAATATATGAATCTAGCAAATTAAGCTCACACTGATATAGCACTGACTACATTATCAACAAAAGACTCTAAGATCATGATTTTCATCTCAATTTATCCTCACTTATCAGAACAAACATTGTCACACCTAAACATGCATGGTTTCTATCTAACTACTAATCAAAATTTTGTAGCGTATCATTTTTCAAAAAAAAAAATCACAAAAACATGTTATCTGTCACAAGAATTAGTACCATATGCTACACATGCTCCCTAAACATGCTAGTTCAACAGAAAGTAAATATCCACGGGGAAAAAGAACACAGGAAAGAAAACCCTAGGACCAAAAATTAAGTAGTTATGGACCATAGCTACTCATACTTCACTAAGCTCATAACCACCCACACCCCATCAAAAAAGACATGTATTACACCCAATGCACAAAACCAAAGCAAAATAAAGAATAAAGGGTAATAAAATCACACTTGGGTGCCTAAGCACTAGTGTGTGGTTGAGTCTGACCACCCTCCACTAATGGGGTAGTATCCTCACCAGTAGTAATCAATCTGGTGGGGCCAGCACCCCTCAACTGTGCTACCTCACAAGCTCACTTTGTCTCTTCCTCTCATCTTGACATGGTGAAGACAAGCTAAAACTCTTCCTACTTAGTCATCCCTGCCTAAAATTGTACAGCATAACGATCATTGTCCGGCCGGGGTCTCTTCCTGTGGGAAGGCTAAACAGGATCTCCTGGAGTAAAAAGATCTACCATTGGCACCAGAGACATAGTCTTTAGAAGTGCAACCGGTACTGCCAGTAGTTTTGTCATATTAGCCCGGAGCTATTAGATCTTCGTCGTTAGAGCCGTTAAGTGTGATGGTTGGGCCATGCTCAGGATCTACTATACTCTCACCTTGAAGGAATCAATGCGAGCATCCACAGCAGAGATACGATCTTGAATGGTAGCAATCGCAAATGCCTGCATACGACCCTCCAAGTCTGAAATGGCCTAGCGAACCTATGGCATAATCTGTTGCATAAGCTGAGTCAACTGTGACCCAGCATGAGAAACATTTGTGTCATGGCTTATATAGAGACGGTGGACACATAAACCATGTTGTAGCTTGTTGTGTCATAGCCTGTGGTGCAGGAATAGAAGTAGTGGACCCCCTCTCCTCATCTGCCTCGGGCTTCGAGGGCCTCTCCTCAGTAGCAGTAGTAGTGGTGGTAGTAATCTATAAACCCTTAGGCGGTGGAGTTGGGGTAAACATCTGAGGCATAGGCGGAGGTTATGCTCGCTATAGTACCACCGGGTTTTCTTTAGCCTTGATCAGGCTGGGATCCAATGTACACTAGATCTCAATAAGCTGGTCCAGCTAGTGCAAACTATCCACCCTCGTCTCTAGACAGCGTCCGTATATCAACCAAGGGAATGGGATGGTGGTAGACCTATTCAAGCGGCATCGTGAATTTGCTCAGCGATGAGGCGAACCCAATCAATATCATAATCAGCCAAGATGATAGCAATTGATACTGCATGCTTCAGCATCAATGTATTATCAGTAAGAGTAGGCTAGATGCATGAACAAAGAAATGCCCACAAAAACATGGGGGGAAACTAAGCAATGCCTTAAGAATATGCTCCGAGTATGTGGTGACCCATCCTATTAAGTTGGCTTGTTGCTCTAGATCTATTATAACCAGGGGTTCCATCTTCTTCCCCCATCCTATAGTCAAACTCTGTGGTGGATCTGGAGGCAGGGAACTTTGGTCTAAAAAGCATTTGGCAAATAGTGGTCTTTGATATATCCACCTGTCAGCCCCTCACTCTTGTCTCAGTTAGTCTGGGCTGACCGAGGGGATTCTTCCCCTAGGGCAGAGCACTATTAATAGTGGTCGTGTATGAAGGATAGAACTCCCTCACCATGGTTACGGTGTATCATCTAAGAGAGTGCGAGAGCCACTGAAGCCCGTACTGAATCATAATGTCGTGGAGACCTGGACATTGTTAATTTATCTAAGATGACTCTACGCTCCTCATAACTAGAGCGAGCTGGCTTGCGCCGCTCTTTCTGCTGTTGGCCCTCTGTATAGATGTCATGCATACTCGCATCACACCACCGACTTGTAAGGGCATCAAGTGGAGATGGTGATGATTAGGGTACTGTAGTGTACTCAGTGTTCGATCTGTCATCAGAGCTCATCTCTAGTGTCATGACCCAAACTAGGGTCTAGATGTGACACGACGCATGGGGAACATGAAGGAACCCTAAACAACCGACTTAACATATAATTAAATATCCTTGATCGCGGAAGCAATTAAACAAAATAAACAAAAAGAAATAAGGATATAGGGGCTAAGGGAAAACCTTAATTTCATAAAAACATCAAGAGAGTTAAAGAAAGTCAAGCTTATTCCATCATCACATACTTTTCAAACAACACCTCTAAAGATAGAACTTAGTGGGCGCCAAGACAAGCAATTGGGCTCACCCTCATACTAATGACAATAGGTAATCCAAATATACAAGATGTAGTCTAAACATAAGGATGATAGAAGATAGATATTGTCCTCGAACTTGAGGACTCACCAAAAGCTAACTTGAACAATTCGTCTAGCAACATGGAGGAGAATCAATAGAAGCTCTGGTTCCTACAGGGTAATATCATGTAGGCATAGAGTAGACCTTAGTATGTTTGAATGTACTAAGTATGTATGATGCTATGCAACAAGACATAGGCATTATAGGCAAAATGCAATATCATAAACAATGGATAGCATAATAACAATATGTCATGTATGAATGATGCTTGAAGTAAAACATGCTTATATAGAACATATTACACATGCAGGAATCGACCATCATCATAGACCAATCAACTAGGTACTTGGAATATAAGGTAGGCTACCCTTTAGAAGTGATTGAGGTACCAACCCCTCAATTAGTTGATGGCATACCGGCCCTATACGAGATGATTGAGGTACCAACACTCAATTGGTTGATGGCATACCGCCCCTATTCAAGAGGATTGAGTTACAAACCCTCAATCGATTGATGGAATACCACCCCTACCTAGGTTATTGAGGCTTCACTCCTCAATTGGCTATGGTCAACTTACTATACAATAGATACTTCTCATGACATCAACATAATAGACACTACTCATGACATCAACACAATAGACACTACTCATGACATGAACACATTCTCATCACTCTTTCATCATCATAAAGTCACTTAACTCATATGCCAAGCCTTAGGCCTTAAATAATTCAAGATACATTACCCGGACATTTCATCAAACATTTGGTGGGCGTGCAATCTAGTATAAAACCATGCAATGAAAGAGTGAAATCATGCAATAAAATTTGACGTAAATCATTGCACCAATACTTGGCAACACCTTCATGAAATATACATCAAAATCCTTCATCAAATCTTAAGATAGATCTAAGATTCATTGCTTAAAACATGAATAAACAGTCACATGTTTACAATACCCCTACATAGTTCATAGTCAAACTCATAATAGAAAACCCATATGTAAAATCAACTTAGAAGCATGTGATTTAGATGAAAAGAAAGTTTGGGCACCAGGGATGAAAGGACATAATGGTCGAAACCCACATGCCTTGACTTTGGAAGATTACTTGATGAAGATTGGAAATGGACACTTAAAGCTTGAATGAAAACCTTAAAATCCTCATGAATTTTGGGACTTGAAATTTGGGGGGAAATGTTTTTCTAAGTGTTTAAGTAAGTATTGGGGAATGTTTTGTATGATATGAAGGTGGAATATGGCTAAGTGTAGGTATTTTGACGTATGGGAAGGCTTAGGACCAAGACCCATCGCACCAGGGGCGTGCCTGCTCACTATTATTTCGTCACTTTGAAAAATAAATTTTTGATATGGTCGCTCTAAAATTGGGGTTAGACCCATTTCACAATCAATTTGACCCTTGATCAAGAATATTAAATGGAACTTTTGATATCACACATGGATTTTTAGGTATGTGGAAATTACGATTCCAGGCACTTCTGAGGCACATTTTCGGGCACTTTTTGGGATCATTTCAATATCTCCCCCTAGGGAATATTCATCCCCAAATGTCAAAGAAACATAAACAGGAAGAGTAATAATGAAGAAATCAGCCCCAAACAAGAATGCAACAACATATTTAAACACCATTTTCAAGATCTCGACATAAGTGTCAAAATCATCATGAACTTGTCAACATAATCATGCATGCAAATGATATAGGGGATGAAACATAAGATTTGTGATCACACAAAAAAAGGACTTGACATGTTATAGTAAGCTTGAATAAAATGAAAGAGGTATGGATATCGCTCTTCCATGCCCGTTCCGGCTCCCCGACAGACACTTTTGGCTTGACGATTCTTCCAAAGGGGCTTGACGAACACTACACCCTTATTAATCAACTTTTCCCACCCTTCCATCCAATACCTCCACTGGGACCTTTCCCTAAGCCAACTTATCCTCCACAACACCCATAACATCGAAGAGTTCTATAGCACTAGAGTCACCAATACATCCCCTCAACCTAAAAACATGAAGAACCGGACGAACAATATCCATATCCATAGGCAATTCCCATATATATGAAACCTCACCAATCCTCGTCAACAATCTATAAGGACACGCAAACCTTCTTGCCAAATCGGACCACACTCTTCATGGGTGAAACCTTCAAATAGACACAATCACTAACTTTAAATTCAAGATCCCTTCTCATTACACCGTCATAGGACTTTTGAAGGCTTTGGGTTGCTTCATCCTTTCCCCTAATCAACCTCGCCTTCTCCATACCCTCCATAACTAGATTCGGACCCAATAAGCCATTTGTCCCACTTCAAACCACCCAACCAAGGACATACAATGTCTACTATATGGATTCTCAAAAGGGGTCATACCAATGCCAGAATGATAGCTACTATTAGTCTCATCAAGAACCCTCTTTCTCAAGTCATCAACATTAGTCACACACAACCTGCCTTGGGACCTAAGGGCGCCATTTACCACTTGGAAGAAAACCTCCACCTTGTCAACACTCACCAAGCCTTCAATTCTAACAAGGAGGATCAAGATCTTGCTTTGCTTTTACCTCATCAACCATGGAATATTTTGAACCATCAACAACCAAAATACCACCATTATCCACCTCTTCCAACCTAACCCTCAATCTAGCCAACAGGTAGACCTCCTTAGTCACCCCTTTGGCACCACCATCAATATGAACTAGGAGCACCGACCACAATATTAGTCTCACCGAGATGATAATGCACACTCATATCATAATCCTTAAGAAGTTGTAACCCCCTTCTTTGGCTTGAGCTAAGATGCTTTGGGTGAACACATATTAGAAATTATTGTGATTGGTCAACATATCAACATGCACCCCATACAAACAATGTTGTCTAATTTCGAAGCAAATACTGAGGCAACCAACTCAATGTCATAGATAGGATAATCCATCTCATGCATCTCAAATTGTCTAAAAGCATAGGCTATCACCTTACTATTTTGTATCAACATCCAACCCAAACCAATCCAGGAGGAATCACAAAACACAACAAACCCTTCCATCCCTTCTGGTAGAGACAAGATAGGAGCTGAGACAAGCTTATCCTTCAAGGTTTGGAAACTCCTTTCACACTTATCGGTCCACACAAACTTAACCTTCTTTGTGGTCAACTTAGTCATGGGAGAAGTAATAGAAGAGAACCCATTTACAAACCTTCGTTAGTAACCCGCTAAGCCCAAGAAACTTGTAATGTTCGATGGGGTCAATGGTCTAGGATAATTTCTAATCATATCCTTCTCCTTAGGATCCACCTTAATACCATTCCCTAACACCACATGACCTAGAAAGGTAACCTCCTTCAACCAAAATTCAAGGTTCTTATACTTCGCACAAAACTTTTCTTTCCCCAATATTTGCAGCACTACCCCAAATAGTTCACAAGCTCTAAATAAATCAGTAGTGGACACCACAATCATAACAAGGTATGCATTAAAGACCCTATTCATAATACCTATAGACATAACTGGTGCATAAGTCAAACCAAAAGGCACCACCCCAAATTCAAAATATCGAAAAGGACATTCACTAACTCATTGATTACCGGAAACAACTCAATAGAAATAACTTAGGTTCAGCACCCCTAACTCTTATAAGATGACAAATGCAACCCTTTGAGATCAATTTTACCTTAAGATAAGAAATAGACTTATCCTTTCACAACCACATTACAAGCCCCTACTCAAGGATGGGTCTATTAGGGAATTAGAATCTAACTCTATAGGCCCTACAATCAAAGGAGACACAACATCTATGCAACTAGTCCATCCCAAGTATGGCATCAAAATCCACCACATCAAAACCATTAAGTCACAAGGCAAGACCTAATGCATTATGAATAGGACTCTAATCGATGCAATGTGTTGGTTTCTGAGGGCCATTAACAACCTAGTACTCTGATAACAAGTTTTCCATGACCCAAACTATACTCTAGGTATGACATGGTGTATGGGGAATGAAGGAACTTCAAGCAACCCTCTTAATATATCATCACATATCATTGGTCACGGAAGTAATTAAACATAATAAACGAATAAAAATAAATGTATAGGGGCTAAGCGAAAACCTTTATTTCATAAAAACATCAAGGGAGTAAAAGAAAGTCAAGCTTATTGCATCATCATATACTTGTCCCACAACACCTCTAACCATAGAACTTAGCGAGGGCCAAGACAAGCAACCGGGCTCACCCTCATATAAATGAAATTAGGTAATCCAAATATATGAGATATAGTCTAAACATAAGTATGAGAGAAGATAGATATTGTCCCCGGACTTGAGGACTCACCAAAAGCTATTTTGAACAGTCCATCTAGCCACATGGAAGAGAATCAATAGTAGCTCTGGTTCCTATATGGTAATATCATGTAGGCATACCGCCCCAATCCGAGACGATTGAGATACAACACCTCAATTGGTTGATGGCATATCGCCACCATCCAAGACGATTGAGGTACCAAACCTTTAATTGGTTGAAAGTATACCGTCCCCATCCAAGATGATTGAGGTACCAAACCCTAAATTGGTTTATGGAATACCATACCCATCTAGGTGGTTGAGGCATCACCCCTCAATTGGCTATGGTCAACTCACAACATAATAGATACTTCTCACGACATCAACACAATAGCCACTACTCATGACATCAACACAATAGACACTACTCATGACATCAACACAATAGACATAACTCATGACATCAGTACAATAGAGACTACTCATGACATCAATACAATAGACACTACTCATGATAGCAACACATTCCCATCACCCTTTTATCATCATAAAGTCACTTAACTCATATGCCAAGCCTTAAGCCTTCAATAACTCAAGAAACATTACCTAGACATTTCATCAAACACTTGGTGGGAATGCAATTATAGTGTAAAACCATGCCATTAAAGAGTGAAATCATGCAAGAAAACATGAAGTAAATCATCCTACCAGTGCTTGGTAACACTCTAATACAATATACATCAAAACCCTTGATCAAATCTCAAGATAGATCTAAGATTCTTAGCTAAAAACATGCATAAATAGTCATTCTTTTACAAAACCCCAACATTGTTCATAGTCAAACTCATGATAGAAGACCCATATGTAAAATCAACTTACAAATATGTGATGTACATAAAAAGGAAGTTTGGGCCCAATGGGTGAAAGGACGTAATAGTTGAAACCCACATACCTTGACTTTGGAAAATTACTTGATGAAGATTGAAAATGGAGACTTGAAGCTTGAACGAAAACCTTAAGAACTAGATGAGCTTTGGACTTGAAATTTGGGGTGAAATGTTTATCTAAGTGTTTGAGTGAGTATTGGGGAATGTCTTGTATGATATGAAGGTGAAATATAGCTAAGTATAGGTATTTTTACGTATGCTATGGCTTAGGACAAAGACCCAAAATCCTTGGAGTGAAACACAAAAATTGAACAAAATTAACACACTGGAGCGTCGTGGCCGTGTCGTACCAGGGGCACACCTGCTCACTGTTTTTTCGTCACTTTGAAAATTAAATTTCTTATATGATTGTTCTAAAATCGGGGTTAGACCCATTTCCCACTCAATTTGAGCTCCTGAAAAAATATGAAGTCGAATTTTGAGATATTTGAAAATTACGATTCCGGACACTTTTAAGGCACATCTTTGGGCACTTTTTGGGGTCATTTCATCATGATGGAGTCATCTAGGGTGCATTTATCCCATTCTTCCTCCCACACTTGACTGGGGAGTGCGAATAATAAGAGCATACGCCAGCCCAGCCCTGGCAATAGCTTTGTTCTGTGGCCGATCCACCTATGGGAGTAACTCCAAGCTCTTCTACTAATCCGCTCGGAGTAGGGAACTGCTCATCATCCGAAGACTCATATCTGAGACTCCTTTTTAGGGCCTTGAACTCCTCATGTCTAGCTTTTGGGGCCATATACCTGAAATATAAACATTTAGGCAACTTAGTTAGCCCCACAAATCAAAAATTGAAATGCAAAAATAATTCAGGTTAAGTTGCAGAACTGAAACATCACCAAAATTGTTCTTTGAAAATGCCTATAATCGTAATTTCTATATATCCCAAAATTCATGTGTGATATCGAAAATTCAACTTCCTATTCTCGATCAGGGGGAAAATTAAATGAGGAGTGAGTATAATCCAAATTTGGACCTGTAGGAAATTTTTTTTTTGCTAATTTATGATTTTTAGAGAGCATCCGCTCCTTGGATGTGATGCACTAGGGGCACATATTAATGTTACTTTGTCCTTTGCTAGACACAGATCAATACAAAGTTTTCCTTAATTTTTTTCTTATGTAACCAAGGGCATTGGGGTCGTAATCCCATGCCCACTTATGCATGAAAACACCCATACTTAGCCATTTTCCAACTATATATCACTCAAAACCCTCACAAAAACCTCTCCAAGACTTAACCAAATAATTCATTCAAATTTCAAGTATATCAAGCTTAACTTTGGAACACAAGGATTCCCTTTAAACTCTAAGTTCTCTTCAAGCTCATCTGCAGAAAACCCAAGGTTAAGGTATCTGGGTTTCATCCATTGCATCCTTTCACCCATGGAGCCTAATCTTTCTTTTTATGAAAATTGCATGTTCTCAAGTTGTTTTACTTATGGGTTTCTTGTATTATAAAATATGTGCATGATTTATTTTGGGTTGTAATCAAGTATTATTGACTACTAATGAATATTTATTTCAATCTTATACCATGAATTGATTTTTCTATTGAGACTATGCATATTTTAGGTGATGAACTATGATCTATTATGAGATTTGATGATGGATTTCAAGGTAGCCTACATAGGGTTTTACTAGACTTTGGTGGGTTGATTTGCATTAAATTTTCTCATCATATTTCACTCTCAAATTGCATGATTTTGAACTAGTATCATGAACCCACCAAGTGTTTGATAAAATATCAAGTCAAAACTTCTAAAGTTATTGATGATCTATTTCATGATTTACAAGTCAAGTGACTATATGATGATTATGGGCTTTCAAGTATGTATTGGGTTCATGAAAAGTATCTTTAATGTTACAAGCGATAAGTTAAACCTATTTCAAGGATTGTTAGCTCTTGTGAGCCATTCATGTTTAAACAAAGGTTCATCTATGATTCTGATCTACTCTCATGTTTCAAGTTAGGCTCACCATTAGAGGTCAAGCATCTTTAAGAGCTAGACATGTCATGTTTCTAAGTTTCTTTCAAGTTATTAAAGTTATGATTATTTCAAGTATTCTTTGGGATCAAACATAGCACCGATGGATTGGATGTCAGCATGGACTATTTTCAAGGGTTCATACTTCTTTCCTAGAACTATATGCCAACATAGCATTATACTTTACCCTTTCTATACTAGTGGATCCATTTAGTGCACTTTATCATGAAACCCACTCGAAAATAGGATGGGTTCCCATAAGGAGGGTTACTTCTCTAAAATGGGATGGGCTCCCGTAAGGTGAAGTATGGTTTACCTTGACAAGTAGACCACATCATTACCAATGAGGGGTAATCATCCGGATTCCAAGTTGTAGCTCTCTTTGTCTTATTTTTGTCGGTTAGGGTCTCTTCCCACACATGTGTTATGTTCTATGCAAGTTAACTGATTTATAAACATGTTTTGCTTCAAGCATTGATGATGCATGCCATATTGTAATTATACTTATCTATTGCTTATTATTATGCATTTTGAATACATTGGCTTATGTCTTGTTGCATTGCATCCTACATTCTTAGTACATTCAAACATACTAATGTATACTTTATGCCTATATGATATTACCATGTAAGGATCGGAGAACAATTTGATCATCCTCCACGTGGCTAGTATGATCCGTTGAAGAAAGCTTGGTTAGTCCTCAAGTCTGAGGACACTATCTTTATTACTCTTTTTATGTTAAGACTTCTTTATGTCGAACATTTGTTACTATGACGGTGAGCCCAAAAAGTTTCTTAGCCCCCACTCCATTCCATGTAGATGTGTTGTTGGATATTATGATGTACTAATGCTTGAGTTTGACTCTTTAATGCTTTAATGATTATCAAAGATTATATGTCTTGTTGTTGCTTAACTTGCTTCCGCGACCAAGAATGTATGATTGATATGCTAAGGGGCTGGTTTAGGTACATTCACCATGTCACGTATAGGCCCTAGGCTTGTGTCATGAAAAACTTGGTATCAGAGCACTAGGTTATTAATGGTCCTCAAATTCCAACACACCGCATCGATTAAAGTGTTATTGATGGTTGTGAAGTGCGCCATAACTATGAATAGGCCATGAGGCATTTTAGGAAATGTTTCACTTCTTCATGATCTATGTCGTGCGGTAGAGCTAACTCCCCTAAGTCGTATTACTGAACCCTAACCATTACGTTTCAAAATATATCTCAAGCTACTCAAAATGCTTTTCAAGGCAGTGAACATCTCTCACTTGGGGGTCAACTTCCCAACAGTGATATGTTAAATGTGGAGGTTCGTAATGCTCTATGGCTATTGGTCATGGTTGTAACCACTCAATTCAATCAACAAGTGGTTGTTCCTGAGACTGCAAGGGATAAGAGTAGGAGAGTGAGGCTAAGAGGGCCTGAGTTGGTGGTGCCTCATCTTCTACTGGCCTACTAGTTCCCCAGTACAAGAATAAAAGGATTCCTTTTGTCACTTGCCAAGGGTGTGGCAAGAAACATCAAGGGAGGTGTTTGGGTGAAGTTGAGGGTTGTTTCAAGTGTGGCAATATTGGACATAAGATGAGAGATTGCCCAATTGCATTAAAGAAAGGGAGAAGAAGGGTACAAATTGAAGGTGGCTATGGTAGGATGACTCGCACTAGGTGCCCAAAATGTGGGAGAATACATAATGGCACATGTTGGAGGAACACGAGTGCATGCTATTAGTGTGACAAGATGGGCCACAAGATTGTTGATTGCCCATATGATCAAAGAAAAGGAAAGGGTGTTAGTATTTAAGTTTCTCCTCCATACTACAAGTGTGGAAAGTACCACCCAGGAGATTGTTTGGCTGGTTTGAGTGCGTGTTTTGAGTATGGCGCAAAGGATCATGCGTCCGAATATTGTCCATGTTTTACTACGACTTATGAGGTTGACCGTCGATGTTCTTAACCATACCTCTCTAGGGGTCACTAGACTTAGCATGAGGCTTCATAGGTATGTTAAAGGTTTTTTTATTTTGATGTGCATGCATGGATAGACCCGGGTGCCACTCTTTCTTTTATTACTCCTTTTGTTACCAAAAAACTTCATGTTAGTCCTGAATTGTTATGTGAACCTCACGAAGTGTCTACCGCCGTTAGTGAGTCCATTGTTGCTAAAAGAATAGAGAAATTGTTCTATGTTCATATTGCATGAAGTCTTGCCTTGTGATTTTGTTGAATTAGATATGGTGGATTTTGATGTCATTCTTGGGTTGGATTGGTTGCATGCATATTATGTTTCTATTGATTGTAAAACCCGTAGGTTTAAATTCCAATTCCCTAATAAGCCCATCCTTGAGTGGGAAAGTAGTGATATGGTGGTCAAGGGTACGTTGATTTCTTATCTTAAAGCCCAAAAGTTGATTTCTGGTTATCTTTATCATATTGTGAGGGTTAGGCATATTGAGTCCAAAGTCCTTCCTATTGAGTCGATTCCGATGGTTGATAAGTTTCTTGAAGTCTTTCCCTGTGAGCTTCTCTGTGTTCCTCCCAAAAGGGAAATAGATTTTGGTATAGTCCTTCTTCCCAATACACAACCCATTTCTATTACCCCTTAACGTATTACCCCAGCAGAATTGAAGGAGTTAAAGGAGCAATTGAGGGATTTGTTGGGAAAAGGATTCATAAGGCCTAGTAAGTCACCTTGGGGTGCACCAGAGTTATTTGTGAAGAAAAAATTGATGGTTCTCTTAGAATGTGCATTGATTACTAGCAACATAATGGAGTCACCATCAAGAACAAGTATCCTCTACCAAGGATTGATGACGTTTTTTATCAACTTCAAGGGGCTAGTCACTTTTCCAAGATTAATCATCTGTCGGGGTATCACCAAGTGAAATTGAGGGAGTGTGATATTCTCAAGATGGATTTTCGGACTAAATATGGGCACTTTAAGTTTGTGATTATTTCTTTTGGGTTGACTAATGCACCAACAATATTTATGGATCTCATGAATATGGTCTTTAAACCTTATCTTGACTTGTTTGTGGTAGATCACTTGAGAGTGGTATTGCAACAGAGGTTGTATGCTAAATATTAAAAATGTGAGTTTTGGTTGAAAGAGGTTGCTTTTCTAGGGCATGTGGTGTCAGATGATGGCATTAAGGTGGATCTTAAGAAGATGGAGGTGATTAGAAATTGGCCTAGACTTTTGAATCCCTCAAACATTAGAAGTTTCTTGGATTTGGCGGGTTATTACTGGAGGTTTGTGAATTGCTTCTCTTCTACTGCTTCTCCTATAACTAAGTTTACACAAAAGAAGGCAAAATTCATGTGGACCGATGAATGTGAGAACAGTTTCCAATCCTTGAAAGATAAGCTTGTCTCCGATCCAATCTTAGCTCTACTAGATAGGTTGGAAGGATTTGTGGTATATTGTGATGCCGCAAGAATTAGTTTGGGGTGTGTTTTTAAGCAAAATGGTAAGAAGATAGCATATGCCTTGAGGCAACTTAAGGTGTATAAGAAGAATTATCCCATCCATGATCTTGAATTGGCGGCCATGGTATTTGCTTTAAAAATTTGGTGTCACTACTTGTATGTGGTTCATGTTGATGTGTTTACCGACCACAAGAGTCTTCACTATGTTTTCACCCAAAAAGATCTTAACTTGAGAAAAAAAGGTGGTTAGAGCTCCTTAAGATTATGATATAAGTGTGCATTATCACCTTAGCAGAGCTAATATTGTCTCCAATGCTCTAAGTAGAGTGTCCATGGGTAGTCTAGCTCATGTTGATGATGGTGGCAAGGAGGTGACTAGAGAGGTGCACCAATTGGCTAGATTGGGGGTTAGGTTGGATGAAATTAATAATGGTGGTGTTGTAGTTATTGATGGTTTTAAATCTTCCTTGATTGAGGAGGTAAAGGCAAAACAAGATCTTGACCCTGCCTTGCTAGAGTTGAAGACTTTGGTGAAGGATGGGAAAGTGGAGGTTTTCTCCCAAGGGGCAGATGGTTCCCTTAGGTACCAAGGTAGATTATGTGTGCCAAATGTAGATGACTTGAAAGAATTGATATTGAAGGAGGCCCATAATTCATCCTATACCATTCACCCCGATTCTACGAAGATGTATAGAGACTTGGGGAGGTGTATTGTTGGGGTGGTATGAAGGGAGATATTGCCAAGTTTATATCTGGATGTCACAATTGCCAATGAGTCAAAGCCAAACATCAAAGGTCGGGTGGTCTATCCCAAGGGATAGAGATTCTTACTTGGAAGTGGGAAGAGATCAACATGGATTTTGTGGTTGGGTTGCCTAAGATTAAGAAACATTGTAACTCTTTTTGGGTTGTTGTGGATAGAATGACAAAGTTGTCTCACTTCCTACCAGTCAAAACTACCTATGGTGCTGAAGATTATGCCAAGTTGTACATTCATGAATTGGTTAGATTGCATGCTCAATCTACTTCTCACTTTTGGAGGTCCTTCCAAAGAGGTCTTGGTGCCATGGTTAAGCTTAATATGGCTTTTCATCCTCAAATGGATGGTCAAGCCGAGAGGACTATCCCAACTCTTGAGGATATGTTTAGAGCTTGTGTTTTCGAGTTTAAGGGTAGTTGGGACGAACATCTTCCACTAATTGAGTTTGTTTACAACAATAGCTACCACTCAGGCATTTGTATGGCTCCCTTTGAAACTTTATATGGTAGAAATTGTACATCCCAAGTAGGGTGGTTTGAAGTGGAGGAAATGGCTTTGCTAGGTCCATATTTGGTCATGGAGGCCTTGGAGTAGGTGAGATTGATTCGAGTGACATTGAAAACAACACAAAGTAGACAAAAGTCATATTCCGATGTGAGGAGAAGAGATCTTGAGTTTGAGGTTGGTGATTGGGTTTATTTGAAAGTCTCACCCATGAAGGGTGTGATCTGGTTTGGTAAGAAGGGGAAATTGATCCAAGATTTGTGGGTCCCTATAAAGTTTTGAGGAGAGTGGGTAAGGTTGCATATGAGTTGGAGTTGCCTATGGAGATGAATATGGTTCATCCGGTCTTCCATGTGTCTATGTTGAGGAAGTGTCTGGGTGACCCAATTGCTATAGTGCCCTTGGATGTTGTAGGTGTCATAGGAGATAATTTGACCTATACCTGGTGGAAATTTCGGATAGGCACGTGAAGAGGTTGAGAAACAAAGATGTAGCTTCCGTCAAGGTCCTTTGGAGGAACCAACAAGTTGACAGTTTCACATGCGAAGCCGAGGCGGACATGAAAAAGCGATATCCATATCTCTTCCTCTCTACTCAAGCCAAAGGTACTAATTTAAGTGCCTTATATGATTTCAAGTCTTATGTTTCAGCCCTTATGTCCTTTTGCATGCATTCATGTTCATGTAACAAGTATATGCTGATTTGTTTTGACATTTAAGTTGACACTTTTTGAAAATGATGTTTAAATGCATTTGTTGCATTCGCGTCGGGATGAAGTCTTCATGATTACTTCTCTCATGCACGTTTCGTTGACATTCGGGGATGAATGTTCCTAGGTGGGAGATATTGAAATGCCCCCAAAAATATGCTTCGAAAATGCCTATAATCATAATTTCCATATATCTCAAAATTTATATGTGATATCGAAAATCCGATTTCATATTCTCGACCAGGGGGCGTAATTAAGTAGGGAATGGTATAACTCGGATTTTATAGAGCCTTTAGTAAAAATAAATTTTGGTAATTTACGATTTTCAGAGAGCATCCGCGCCCTGGCCGTGACGCGCCATGGGCGCAGATCAGTGTTATTTTTTCATGCGTAATGGGTCTGTGTGGCATACCAGACACGGACCAATAGAAAATTTTCCTTAGTTTTTTTGGTATGTGCCCAAGGGCATTGGGGTCATAGCTCCATTCCCACTTATGCCTGAAAACACCCATACTTCGCTATTTTTCAACTCTAAATCACTCAAAACCCTCAAAAAAATACTCCACGACTTAACCAAATATCTCATTCAAATTTCAAGGATTTCAAGCTTAAATTTGAAACTCAGGGATTCTCTTCAAGCTCTAAGTTCTCTTCAATCTCATCTACAAAAAACCCAAGTTTGAGGTATATGGTTTCATCCATTAGGTTTTTTAACACATGGAAGCCAATCTTCTTTTTTTATGAAAATTGCATGTTTTCAAGTTGATTTACTTATGGGTATCTCTTTTTATTAACATGAGATTGATTTATGTTAGGGCTTTTATCAAGTATTTTTGATTACTCATAAATATTTATTTCAAGCTTATACAATAAGTTGATTTTCTCTATTGAGACTATGTAAGTTTTGAGCTATGAAAATATGATATATTATGAGATTTGAAGATGGATTTCAAGGTACCCTACATGGGGGTTTTACTACATGTTGGTGGGTTGATTTGCATTAAATTTTCTCATTTATTTTGCTTTCGAATTGCATAATTTTGAACTAGCATCATGAACCCACCAAGCGTTTGATAAAATGTCAAGTCGAGAATCCTCAAGTTATTGATGACCTATTTCATGATTTACAAGTCTAGTGAGTATATGATGTTTAAAGTCTTTAAAGTATGTATTGAATTCATGAACAATATCTTTGATGTTACAGGTCACAAGTTAAGCCCTATTTCAAGGATTTTTAGCTCTTGTGAGCCATTCATATTTAAGCAAGGGTTCATGTATGATTATGATCTACTCTCATGTTTCAAGTTTGGCTCACCATTAGAGGTCAAGCATGTTTAAGAGCTACTCATGTCATGTTTCTAAGTTTCTTACAAGGTATTAAAGTTATCATTATTTCGCGTATTTCATGGGATTAGACTTAGCATTGATGGATTGGATGTCGGCGTGGACTATCTTCAAGGGTCCAAACTCCTTTCCTCAAACTATGTGCCAACATAGGATTATACTTTACGCTTGCTATACTAGTGGATCCATTTAGTACACTTTATCATGAAATCCACTCCGAAATGGGATGGGTTCCCATAAGGAGGGTCACTTCTCCGAAATGGGATGGGCTTCCGTAAGGTAAAGTATGGTTTACCTTGGCAAGTAGACCACCTTTTTAATGATAAGGGGTAATAATCGGGATTCCAAGTTGTAGCTCGCTTGGTTTTACTTTTGTCGGATAGGGTCTCTTCCTACACATGTATTAATTCTATGCAAGTTAAATGATTTACAAGCATGTTTTACTTCAAGCATTGATCATGCATGCCACATTGAAATTACACATATCTATTGCTTATTATGCTTTTTGACTATATTGGCTTATGGCTTGTTGTGTTACATCCTACATATTTG